>JAVHNF010038509.1:0-14526 GCA_034783455.1 Micropsitta finschii
CTTTCACAACACTTGAGTTTAATAACAGTAACTTTGGTAGCAAATGAATTATCCTGTCCTCCTGTCCCAACACCCCAACATCAATAGAGTCACACATGAAAGAAAGATAATCCACTCACCAAGTACTATCCGAAAGCAAAAGTGCATTTTTAGTAGGTTCACCCACTGTAAACTGTTTTTCAGCTCTGGGCATAAGATGTATTTTCTTAAGAAAGCAGCCCCAAAGAGCAACTCTTGAGTTTGCTGAAGTAACTTCAAAGCAGCATTACCTAAACCCTCTATGCTTTCTGCACCTAGTGTTTGTTTGTTTGGCTTCTGGACATTTTTGTTCCAACAGCACCACAACGCCTGCCGCAGAGCTTAAACCTGGACCCACTTCCACATCCAGACAGAAGAATTAAGCGCCCTGTGATCGCTGTGCTTTTTTAAATGCAGAAAGGAGTCCGGTCACTCACAGGAACTGTCAAGCCCGAGGACAAACAGCCTGAGCCTTAACTGAGGATAAAGCAAACTCCACCAAAGCCCGGCCGCCTCACTCTTTCCAAGCCGCTACCAGCCGCGGGGCTGGCTCCGATTGTTAAAGCCTTCACAAAGGTACCGAGGCCGCCGTCCCCCAAGCTCCCCCCTTAGACCCTCCTTCCCCCCCCACCCCCAAATCACCGCCGCGCCGGGCTACCTTGTAGCGAAGCGCTTGGTGGATGTCGGCAGCCAGCTGTCCTGTCCACCACTGCGCCTCCAGCTCCATCGGCGGCGCGGCGCGGCGGCCGGGGCCTGGGCAAAGGAGAGGAAGCGTCGCTCACTGAGAGCGGGGAAGGGAACGGAACAGAACGGGATGGAACGGGTAACACCACCCTCGCCCCTTCCCCGCTCGCCCCCAGTTAACCGCGATCAGCTGCCGCCAGCGCCGCGGGGCGACCCCGTCCCCCCAGCCCAGCTGTCCGCCATGTGAGGCACAAGTGAGGCTCGTTAAGCCGCCCCCTCCCGCTGCGGCGCACGGCCGAGCAAACGGGGCGCGGACCAGCCGGCGGCCCTAAGGGAGGACGGTCGCGCCCTAGCGAAGTTCGGCAGCACTTCCTCTGCTGAAGCCACCACTCACCCTACGCAGCGGCGGGGCTGACGGCCGCTGCGGAGCCGGGGCACCTGAGAGCGGCGCAGCGTCCCGAGGGCTCCCCCGCCATCACGCGGCTCCGCCTGCCTCGCCCATTGTTAAAGGGCCGAGCGGGCCGGCGTGTGTACAAAGCCAGGCAGCGCCCGCACGCGGCTGCCGGTCCGCCAATCGTTTGCTGCCTTACAGCACGGCCCGCCTGCTGAGAGCCAATCAGGGCGCCGCGCTCACGGGGCTCGCCGAACTCTGTGCTCCGCGGCCCCGCGCGGGAAGGCTTTGGGCCCGTGGAGCTGCCGTAACCGCCCCTACAGTAAAGGTCCAGGAGGAGGAGCTGGAGAGGGCCTGTCCTGTTCACTCAAGGGGGGGCTCGGAGCTGCGCAGGCACCCCCGTCAAGGACCAGCGGTGCAGGCTCTAGGGGCGTTCCCGCAGGGTGTGTGGGGAGAGCCGGGTAGCGGGGCTGTCCCGGCCGGAGCACGGTGGTGATCAGCCCTCAGAGCACCTGGCAGCGCATTTTTCTTTTTTTCCCCCTTTTTTTTTTTTTTTTTTTTTTTTTTTCCCTTGGCTCTTTTGTGTTTCATTTGTGAGGTCTTTACCACGTGGAATGGTTGTCAAAAGCGTCGGGAGCTGTATCTCATTTGGCTCCTTTACACTTAACACATGTTTTCCTTTCTGTGGAAAAGGACATACAACTCATGGGCTGTGAAAGCTACGAGGTTCAAGTATTAGACTGTTTTGTGGGTGAGCTCGTTTGTTGCTAGTTAAATTCCCAGGGGAAGGTTTGTAACAGCATACGTCCCACTTTTAAAAGCCTGTGCTGTTCACTTATGCTAAGGAGCCTCTGCATTCTGACAGTGATGCTAAACAGGAGTTCCCACCTGGGCTGAGCAGTAGGTGCTGTGCACCTGTTTTGTGTTCAGAAAGCCTATTTCTAGATGATTTCCAGCTGCTGGTAACCCCCTGCTGTGGAGATCTTGCAAAATAATACTTGGTGCTTTATAGGGGTTTGCATCTTTGAATTCCCAAATACCCAAACAACTAGCTAATAAGAATGTAAAACCTAGTACAACAAGCAATGCAAAGCAATGAAGAAGAAATGCTTTGGATGCAGTTTGTGTTGAGGGACTGTGGTTTTTGTTCCGATCCATGCTCAGGCATGATTTTTTTTTCTTTTAATTAAGAAAATGGAAGCCAACTTTTTGACATAACCAGTTTAATAACTGTAGCCAGGGTTGTAAAAGCCTGTTCCTTTAAACATGGATGTCTTAACTTTCGTGGGTAGTCCTATGGACTGCAGTGCTCTGTTTCATCTGAGGAGGTGTACTTGTAGATGGGAGTCATAGCTTTTGAGAACATGCTTCTTGGGCAGTTTCCATTTATGACAGTTTTTGTTATATAATAGTTTCTGCTGGGAGGGAGGGGAGAACAGGAAAAGTTAGTATTTTTTATGCATAATACATAATTGAGAAAACTTTTCCACAGTTTAATTAGCTACCTGAGCTCTATGAACTATTGACAAAGCAACATTTTGCTGTTTTGGTGGCTTTTTGTCTCATTTCTATACATTGCTTTATAGACAAGTGTATGCTCAAGCTGGTTTTGATACTTACAGATACACTCTTTTAAAATTATTTATTCTTGAAAAAAGGTAACGCCAAATTTTGTATTTCAAGGGTAAGATAAACCTGAAAAGCAGACTTCTGATGGAGACATTGTCATTCACAGAAACTTTATGGCCTTCAAAAGTGCGTTGCCTACTTGAAGAGGCAAAAGCTAATAAACACTAACATGCCAAAAACCTGTTACAGTGGGCCCAAGCAGGGAAGTGGTGTTTCTGCTCTTACATACTTGGAGAAAGTACTATTAGCACTGCTGCCTGCCGCCAGAGCTATTTAACCATCATGTGCATTAGGCTGTTTCTAGCCAGTTAATTGGAGGGGAGAAAGAAAAAGTGTAGATACTTGCTGGCTTATTTCTCAGATGGGTTTGTCTGGCTTGGAGAGGAAGCATCATCGTTATGCTTACAAGGCTATGTACACTGAGAGCTATTTCATTTTCATATAATTATTCAGAAAAGCAATAATGCTGCAGCTACTTGCCACACTACAAAGATGACTGAACTGTGGAACTGCCTATTTCAGATCCTCGTAACAAAGATCCTTCTTTGTTTCCTATTTCCACATTTCTATGCTCACATTGCAACCTATTTTAATTGAGCTGTTGATCTTGTGAAGTTACGTGTGTCTGTTTTTCACGCAATCAAAATATAGGTTTGGAAAAAGCTTCATCATCCTGCCCAAGGCCAGGATTGCTCCTTTCATGCATTTTACTGATCTTGACAACATTCAGAAAATCACCCTATTGAAAAAGCCAAAGCACTTCTGCACTGCAGGAAGCATACATTTCACCTTATGCCTTAGCACCAACCAGAGGAATTGAGAACAGTCTCGAAGTCTCTAAACTGAGGCTTATTTCTTTTAGAGTTTGCAAGTTTACAGTTAAATGGGAATGGAAGTAGCACAATTGTAACAAGGTTAGTGCAGATTCTTTGCATGTCTTATGATCAGTCCTGAAATATCCAGTGGTATTTATTTTTTAACCAGTGCAGATTTTATCTAGTTTTGATGGTCAAGGCTGTGTATGATGCTTGAAGTATTCCTTAGTCCCCTGTCTGTAAGTCAGGACAGAATCAAAACAAACTCCCTAAGTCCTTGGAATAAGCATAGGATATTAAAGATTACTTTCAGGGGCAGTAGTTAGGCTTCCTTTAGTAAGAATCTGGAAGTGTGAAGTTTTCCACTTATGTGTAGCACATAGAACCTGAGAGAACAGAAAGCAGGACTAAATGTTAGGAAGCTGTTTTGAAATGGGTATCATCCTTCTGTGAATGACCGTGAATCACCTCAGCAAATACACGTGTCTCAAGAGGGAAATGAAATTGGCTGCAAGAACTGCTCTCTGTGCTTTGAAAGGGTGCCAGATAACAAGAAACACCATTATTTTTGGAACTCCACAAGAAAAATTATGACCCTGAATTACATCCAAAACAGGCTAGAATGTAACCTGTGAAATCTGGACTAAAATGCTTGTAACATATTTATGGAATCTTCTAAAGAGGATGCTGCTAAAATCTTACAATTTATGGACCTGTAATTCACAGGTTATAGTCCTAATACAACTTCAGACATGGTGGGTGAGCTGACTTCTTTGTAGTTACTGGGAGGTTAGATTGTATCTCATGAGTTGATGCATGTATTTATGTGTTTTTTCCTACCCTAATTTTTTGGTGGTGGTTCTTGGCCTGTGGAAAAAGAAACTTGGCTTTTAAAATACAAATGAAGAACTTGAAGGTAATTGCCAAGTATAGGAAATACTCGGATTTGAGAACTACCGTTTCTGTACATTAAAAACCTTTTCCCCTTCCTAGTAACAAAGGATCCATTTCTGGTATATTGTTCTTAGTTTTAATGGTACATCAACCACAGAGTACAACAGATTCTAAAGACAGTCATGTTGATTTACTTTTATGCTTGCTGTCATAAGAGACATCTTTTGAAGTTTGGAAGACTGGAAAAGTGAGAGGAATCAGTCATTTCAGCTATGTAAGCAAAGTCCAGGATAGAAACTGAATTCTGGGGTGACATAGCAATAAAAGAAATATTTAAATAATGTCTCAATCCTTGTGTTAATTTTTCTTTTATTCGTTGCTTCTTGCTTTTGTTTTGATGCTCTTTGTTTGTTCTCTTCTGAATAAAGTGATGGTAATTCTTTAAAAGGCATTTTTGAAGCACTGCATTTTTTGAGCTGTAATGTAAAAGAATTGTAGTTTTGTAGAACTGAGCATTATTAAAAGAAAAAAAAGAAATTCTTCAGACTTTGTTCTTGTGTTTCTTGGGGCTGAGAAAGTTAGCTCTGCTTTTGTTACTGTACTTGTTGATCCTATTTTCAAACAAAGGCTGCCTCTAATGACATTTGTACCCATAATATTTCAAAGGCATTTAATTAAAGGGAATGAATCATTCTGAAGTAAGGACTGTAACTGCTCAAAGGGCTCTTTTGCAGCATGGTGGTAGATGAAATGTTGCATGTCAGGAAAAAGAATCGTAACACTTTCGGAAGCATTTGTGGGCAGTCTCCAACTGAAAGTACTCTAGGGTTGTATTTATAAATGCCTTTACTGAATGTTAAAGATACTCTGTGGGTAAGATTTTCAAAGATGTCTGGGGATTTGGATTTCCAGAATAGCTACTAAAATATGATTATCAGATTTGAACTTTACTTGTAAATATCCTTTGGAACTGGTGACTTTAGTTGTTAATACAGCTATTACGAGAGAAAAGATCTGAGAATGCTTTGGCTTGAATGATGCATGTTAAACATGAAGCATTTTAACAAACAATTTGGCTTTAAGTGTTTTCCCATCGTCTGGGAAGCTATTATAAAAATGTGAGCCATGAATATTTTATTTGGCATTAGGATAAATGTAAATGGTTTTGATAATGTGTTAAGTGAAGGAAATGTCCATATACAAGGAAGAGTGTTGGTGGATGCAGTTTGTACTGAGTGGTTCTTGTTTTCTGTAAGTCACACTCTCTGTTTAGGAAATAACTTTGTCAGTAGCGAAAAAGACCAGAGGAATTTTGCATCTAAGCATATGTATTTCCTGCTTGGAAGGCTTCAGCTCATTTGACTGGAATTTAGGAAGGTTACTTGTCATGCACTTAGTTCAGGAATAGAGGGGTAGAGCAGTTAGCGATATGTTGTTCCTGTCAAGCATGTTCTGATTTTAGTTAAATCCGCAGAATCTAATAGGGTGAAGTTGCCTGTTCCTTTTCATTTCAAACTTAAGGTCCAGCAAAGATTTTTATTTTTTTTTTCTCCTATAACATCCAGGGCTGCCAAATTAGAAGCCAGCTCAGGCTGAGTACCACAAAGTTAATGCTTTTGTCTCCTAGTGGTTGCCAAGGAGGAGAAGTGCATGCAGACATGGGCTTGCATCCACAGGGGGACTTGGCCTTTGCTATGCTTCTTGTTGAAGTACTTGACTAGTAGCTTTTTCACCTCTGTAGCCAGGCACAAGTGGAAAACTTCACGCTCCCAGTTTTTTGCCAATGAGAACCCAACTGAAAGTAACCATTAACATCCTCTGTTTATTCAGAGCACTTATGGAGCTTGTTTCCAGTCTGTCCTGATTTACATGCACAAGGTTAAGGCTGGGATGCCTAAAGCACTGCCCTTCCATTTAAGTAAGGGAAGGCTGCTATTAGGTCCTTCTGGAGCTGTCTTTTTCTCTGGGCTGAACAAGCGTATATCACTCAGCCTTTCTTCAAAGGGCAGGTGCTCCAGTCTAACCATCTTGGCGGCCATCTGATAAATTTGTTTCAGTTAGTCAATCTCTTCGTTGTACTGAGTGGAGGAGGGGATCCCAAAGCTCAATGCAGTATTCTAGATATGGTAGTGCTCAGTAGAGAGTAATAATAACTTCTTTTGATTCTTTTGCTGTGGTACTGTTAATGTAGGCCAGATGCTGTTAGCCTTCTTCAGTGCCAGGGCATACTGTTGGCTTATGTTCACCTTGCTGCTGGGAATCTTCAGCTTCCCTGTAGAGCTGGCTGGTCTACGTTGCACTTTCCTCCAGGATGTTTGCCAGGGTCACAGCATGGTTTACTCTGTGTCTGTGAGGGGGGGAAAAACCAACAGCAACAAGAATGACAACAAACAAACAAAAAAACAACCCACAAAAAACCCACACAAATTCCCCCCAAAACCCCCAAACAAAAAACCAAAACCAAGAACAAAACAAACAAAAAAAACCCCAAACCCCAACAGCAAATACAAACAAACAAAACCAACCCAATGATAACAAAAGGGATAAATTTTAGCAGACTTGGGGCTGTGATAAATCCTGCCAAATCCCATGGGGTTTATGTGTGTTTCAAGTACTATGCTCCTTGGTCTGTTATTTAGGAGTGCTGTAACTTATTCAGTTGTGATGAGCTTGTGGTTTGAGGTGGCATTATGTAGGAATAGTGTACCCTTATCTGATCATGGATCACAATGAGATCTGGGATCTGGTTCTGCAGCAATGTCTGATGGATGTGGTGAATTTAGCATTTGATAGCCAGAGTCCAGGAGCCTCATAATGGACACAGGAGCTCTGGTGTCTTGCTATTGCTGAAAGAACTTGAGATTTTTATATGTTTGGGACATGTTTTACTGCCAGGCATGTGGTCTTGTGTTGAAGGAGCTTTTACTGCCAGGCATATGGTCATGTGTTGGAGAAGCTGTTTAACTATACCATGTCTGGTTAGTGTACAGATGTACCTTTCTCAAGCTTTATGGAGAGAAAGACCTTCACTTCTGCTTCCTAGTATCTTATGCTGTTCAGTACATAATTATCTAGTCACAGCACATCTAGTTGAGATGTGTTAATAGACATGAGTCAGTACTCTTTATTTTCACTCATTGCATTGTGACTCATTACACCTACTGTGCTATTAAAAATGCAGAAACATACCTCCAGTTGGATATCATTAAAAGCGCTGTGATGACAGGTTTAAAAAGTGTGCTAGATGAACAATCCAGTTGAAAGGATACCTGGATGAAAGGGTAAAATAAACCCAAACTGTTTGGTTTCACAGCTCGTTGCTAGTGGTACTCCCCTCATGAGACATCATGTGGTGTGTCCCCCCCTTTTTTATATTATGGTCTCTGTATGGGACTGTTTAACACATAGGCAGATCTATATAAAAGCTGTGCCCTGAACAGGTAGTTAACACCTTGTAGGAGGAAGGGTTCAGTAGGAAGTATTTTTTCTGTTTAAATTAGTCATCACTTACTGTTTCTCTAACAAGAGGGGAAGAGGCAGTCTGAAGAGAGGTTCTGCTCTAGGAAGAAAAGGGCGGTCTCCACCACCACCACTGCCACTGTGTGCCACTGTTGAGAGGAACTGGTGAGACATTGCTTTTTCTGCACCTTAGCCAACCTCAGACTTTGAGGAAAAGTGCTGTCAAGAGTCAGTATGCATCAGTGCCTGGGCTCTATTTAGTTGCTTTGCATACTGTATTACTGTGATTGTGTGCACAATTTCTAATAAAGTTGTAGTTTTGTTTTCCTGCCCCATTACTTTGAGGACAATGTCTAAGAGCCATTGCTTTTGCACTGCTGGCAAAATAGAGTCACATTTGCTCAGCATTTTGTGTGAGAAATGCTACATATGAAAAAACTGATAAAAATCTCAGTCTCAAATTAGAGATATCAGTATGGTAAATAAACAGTATCTGTGAAACACTCATACATTACCATATTTTAAATTTGTACAAGATTCTCTTTGGCAAGAAAACAAGCTAGCACTTCATGTTTCTCCTCTCACTAATGGCCTCGGTCTTAAGAAATGCCAGCTTGTGTTTTTTGTTTGAGTGGTGGTCCAACAATTTCAAAACAGATGGCAAAAGTCAATCTTTGTGCTTGAGTCATTGCTTTGCTTAGTATATGACTGTGATTGGAGTAGGTATTGCTTGTAAGAAATGATTGATACTGCTGCATGTTTGTTTTGTGGAAGTTTGTTACAGTTTGTAAATTACTCTTCACTTGAAAATGCTTGCATTCTTTTGAGTTTACCATCTGCAGTTTGCACGTTGCTGTGTTACTTAGCTATGAAAGCCAAGTGTTATTATTGTTGTTTCCTGGCTGTTTTTTATAAATAACCACCAGAATTTAATTGGAGTGGGCTCTCATCCTCTTTTTTTTATGAACATAAACAGTGCCATTTAAAGTTATCCTATTGCATGCATCAGTGTGTATGCTCAAAACTTGCTTTTATGTCTGTGTGGTGCTGTAGGGGTGCAATAGCTCCGGACTGCAGAAGGTGAAGGGAAATACCTCTCAGTAATGTTGGATGAACGTGTGGCTGCAGGTGATTGACCAGGGATGGGGGGTGTATAGTGGGATGGATTAGGAGGAGAACGGAAGCAGGTGATTAATAGGAATGACCATGAACTGGTAAATACTTAGAGAATGATGTCCTGAGCAGTGCTCAGACACTGATATGCTTGGTTGGGGTCACTGTGGAAAAGTTGGCTCTTCAAACAACATCAGATGTTCATTGCTCGAACAACACGTACATTAGATTACAGGGGCTAAACATGGATAAAAAAGCATGTCAGATTAGACAGACTTTTCCAGCAGTTAGGTTTTACTGCCTGACCATGTTAATTAAAGATTTCAGATAAGCATTTCTACAGTGATGATCTAGAAGTGAAATGGAAAAAAACCCAGAACAGAAAAATAACCCCCAAAACCCACCCACATTTTACTTAGATTTAAATTATTAATTTTGTTATGAAAATCTGAGGTATAATGCTGCAGACACAGAACAACTGATACTTGAACCAATTTGGGTTGTGGTTTAACAAAATAGTAAGTTAAACTTTTGGATTCCTACAAGAGGTTTAAAAATGTGTTGCTCCATGAAGCAAAGCTTTGATCTAGCATAAAGTTTCTCCGATAGTTCATCTTTGTTTAAAACACTTACTGGGTTATGCTTGTGCTGTTTATATCAACAACTGTCTCTTAGTGCTGCAGTTACTTTATAGTAATGATATATTTAGAACAGGAATCACCTGTTCTCTGACAGCCAACATAAAGCTTGCATAGAATTATAAAGCCAGTATAAGCTCTGCAGTTCATAGTCTTACTATTTTAATCACATCAAAATGTGATCTGTATAGATCACACACACACACACATATATATATATATAAAAAAATTCCACTGCTGACTGATCCAACAGGACATAGGTGTGGTATTAGTGACTATGGAAGCCTGGTATTACTTATGGCTAAGAACATTTGCATCCTCTGTGTGCGTGTTTCACTTCCTAGTTCTGCAGAAAAAGTTAGCTATGGCCCAAGTAACTGAGTGACAGTCATGCCATGCAATCACTGGATGCAAGTAATCCTGCAAATCATCAAAATGCTTCCATTGAAATCAAACGAGTGACATGAGGTGAGGTGGCAGTCTTTGTCTTAAAAAGTACATAAGATTGAACAACTATTCAAGTATTTACTGGAAACAAAAAGGCAATGAAGGCTTTGATTTTTTTTACCATTAGTGGAAGAGATTGAAAGCTGAAATTATTTCTAGAAGAAAGAGTGACATCCTTCTTGCTCACCTTTATGGAACTGTGATACAGATTGACTGAATTCAGAGAAAAAAACACAGGAGAAGTAATGAAAGAATCTCCTGTTTTGTTTCTGAGTTCAGATTAGGTCATACTGAATATAATTTCATGGTGTTTCTCTAGAGGCTTGCGAGTACTTCCCTAAGCCAAAATATATGGTTTTGGCTGATTCATGGTCTGCAGTTAAATGAGGGCAAGCAGTGAAACATTCTGAGATTGCAGAACACAGAGTAAATTGACAGAGCTCTGCAATGTAGCTACAACATCCTTCTCACAAAAGGCGAAACATTTCACTGTCCCCATCTTCTTTGACTGTGATTTTGCATTTCCCATGAAACTATTTCTGTCATGATCTAAAATTTAATAATAGCAATGTACATTTCCCTTAAGACACATTTTGGGCAGGGAAAATAATAGAGAAAGCCAGCAACATATGATCAGAGAAATCTCTGTGGATCTGTAATACTTCATGGATCATGAAGTAGGAAAAGTTGGGTACGTGGATGTAAGGGAAGTTATATGCAGTGCACGCATCTGTTTTAAACTATTTTCAACTTTGGATTATTTGCAACATAAGTCTGTATAAATTTATAAAGATTAATTTTATATTGTCATGGAATCATCACTGTTTTATTTAACTGTATCATGAGGAGCAGTTAAATGAGCTGAGCAGTGTTGCAGAACACAGTGTTTGTCATGCCTTCCTATTTTTAGCTTCTTCCTGAAACAGAGGAATAAATGGAATAGTTCCAGCCAGAATTTTCTTGTGAACATCTAAACTACTTACTTAACTAAGAGCCTGATATGGAGAGAAAATGTAAATTTGGAAAATGCGGTGTAACTTGGGTTACTTTTTGAAGTGATTTAGAAAGAGTTCTCAGGAGTAAGATTCCAGGGTAATTACTCATGTCTGTGAGGGGCCCGCCCTAGAAGCGTTGCCTAATTTGACCTGCTTCCAACCAGCTGGGAAAGAGCCAGAATGCTCAGTGGAATTAATAAAACATTCAAAGGCTGTATTAGCGTGATTTAAGCATGTCATAAGCATATCATTACCAAGGCTTAATTGAGGGCTCCCCATAATCCAGATTTTAAAATCTGATGCTAGTTACTGCAACAGCTCAGTTCTGTTCCCACTGAAGTCAGTTGGAGTTTTGATACTGAGAAATTATTTTTCCTAAATCGTCAAAAGCCGTACAGTCTTTACTGCCTATTACTTTAAGTGCCACATGTACCAAAACCAGTTCTGGTAGCATTCTTGTTTCCAGCTGTAGGAATAGCTGTAATCTCAGTAAGTAGCTCCCTGTCTCACAGAACCTACTTACCTAGGATAAAAATGATATAATTGAGGAAAATAAATTCCTTCAGAAGCAGAAGACTCAATGGTTATGTATACATGCTATTTTGGGGGTCTACAGACTATATTAATTGCCTGAACAATCACTGAGCCTGTTTCATCTGTCATAAGAATTAAAAGCTCTTTGAAAGCCCAAAGAACGCTGCTTGCCTCAGTATGGCTTGTGGCTTAGCATGGCTTTAGTGCATCTTGCGTTCTCAGTATGTTCCCAGATACAGTCACACTAACTGCCTGCAGGATTTTTGCAATATGAAGCAAATGGATTTAGGAGAATGTCATGTTCCTGGCTACTTTGAGGACCATTATTTAGGAAAAGCATAGATACGGCCTGCTATGAGAACTGTTCTGATTTCTACTTCTGAAACCCTGGCTGAGAATGGTGGAGGCACTGGACTGAAATTTGCTGAACTCGCCAAGGCCCATTTCTTGATAATGTTTCTGTTTACAGAGCTGTCAAATCTGTACTGCCACTTGCCTTCTAATTCTCAAATAGTATCTAGTGATGTTGCTGCTTCAAACCCTCTTCCTAACTCTCTTTATGCATTGCTACAGGTTTATTCCTCCTAACAGAACCTCTTGAGGTGTGCATCTAGAAATACATTCTATTTCATAGTCATATACCCATATATATTAAAATAAGGCATTAAATATTGTTAGCAAAAATAATCTGGGTAAGTGAATATGTGCATGTAATAGTTTCAAATAAATGAAGATGATTCTATGGTGCCATATTACATGTGAAAACCAAAATCACTCAGTTTTAGGGTAATTTTGTAATGAGAATAAAGAGAGAGGAGCAAATGAAGGCAGGCTGTATTTCACAGCAATTTGATGTTGACTGCCACAGGCCCACAAATTGAACACAACATTTTTGTATGCTTCTTGGGGATTTATGTTCCAAGACTCAGTCTGGAGTTGCTGAATAGGGAGCTATGACAGATAACAGGTCATTTGTGGTAACAGGCTCTTGATAATACAATGTGATTTGAAACTGCTTGCCCCAGTGTAAAAGAGAAGACAGGTACCTTCTATGGCCTGTGGACAAAAACAGCGGAAAGCTTGTTTGGTTTGCTTGTGTGCAAAGTATTTTAAAGTACCTCACTTCAGACAGGGTTACAATATACACAGTGCTATTTTAAAAGAAATGGAAATGATTGAGTATTCCCAAGTAAAAAGTAATTTCATCTCTGAGAATGCATGGGAGTGCCTTAGATTCAGGATCATCTTCATATGTAAGTGACTTCTTGAATCTAGTGTCATTGTAGTTACAGAACCTTCCTGACATTTGTGGACATCTTAAGTGTGCCATTGTGATTAGTCACTTCAGCAAAGGGGAGCTGGAGAATTTTCTATTTTTTATGAATGTATCTATCAGATGCATTTGCTATCTGTAATCTTGATACTCCATTGTGTTGAGATTGTATCCTGTCTTGATTCTTTTAATCCATGGAAGCCTGGGATACCTTGGAGAAGATAGCTTTTACAAATTGGCAGGATTATTTTGAAGTCTTGTTTGTTTGGGATTCTTCAAAGCAAATTGAAGGAAGGCAAGAATATACTTTCATTGCCACTATTCTGATATCCAGTACTAGCCAGAATACCCACAGCAGTTTTAATCTCCAAGCATTTTAAAGACATCTTTTTTTCCTTACTGATAAATTATCATCTTCATTTCCTAGATAAAGTAAACCAAGGCAGAAAGTTGAGGCAGCTGCCTGAGGCCAGGGAGGCCTGGTACCATATTCAGTGTTAGCACTTACAAATTTTGGGTTTGTATTTGTTGTTTTTTTGTTGGTTTGTTTTTTTTTTTTAATGATGTGTGACTCAGATACCCACGAAATTAAAAATTGCTAACTCTTGGTCTTGGTGGTTTGGCCTCTCCCCAGATAATTGAATGGGCTAGATGAGGATGACTGAATCATGTCTAGTCTGGCAGGAATGACTGTGAGAGCTGCCAGCAGGTAACTGAATTGGCTGTGGGATGCTCTGGAGACTAATGTGTTGGTCGCATTAAAGCTTTTAAAGGTCACTTGTCAGGGAGACTCCTTTGGAGTTGGGTGAGCCTATTATGAGACCTGAGGCCATGAGGCAGACACAGAATACTTGTATCTACACTCTATGCAAAGTGCAGGAGCCACCATACCAAACCAGGGAACCACGGTAGAGAAAGAGGCTTTTTTGACACTTAATCTATGTGCACAAATATTTTATTTTGTTAGCTAATTAATCACATCTTGGCTTGAGAAGGCTGGTGTCACTGTAAACCTTGTTAGCTCCTGAACACTTATCCTGGAAAGTCTCCTGTGATGCCCAGATTCATTGGGATCTAGTGAAGTGCTGTAGTAAGAAACTAGTGGTGCTTATACCAATGACTCAGGTTTAGAGTGCTGCAGCCTGTGACTAAGTAGATGCACTCCCAGACAGATTGCCTCCACCTCTTGATGCACAATGCAAGGCACTGCTGTCAGGTTTGTGACAGCTCTGGCTTCCAGGTTTGTACATGTCCAATTTTCTTCTGTGCTCTGTGCCAGGGATCCAGCTCAGTTCCCCTGAAATGCAATGACAAAATCCTTTGCAACTCCCCTGGGTGCCCTGCTGATTTGAACCGCACAGTTCATCTAGTAACAGTAAGTGACAGGCTGGTGGCTTAGAGCTCCTCTGACTGTGTACACCTGCAGAGCAGAAGGCACATGTATTTGTGTGTATATGTGTGTGTGAAATTGGGTATACATACTGTGAAATGCTGCCAGTCAGCAGAGAGCAATCGGACAAAGAGCTTTTGTTACTATTTCTTCTCTTGAGGAGCTTATTGTGATCAGTATGTAATCGCTGTGGGAAAGAAGCAGAAGATCTAATGTTCTTTTTATATATATATATATATATATATA
>JAVHNF010038517.1:6735-18103 GCA_034783455.1 Micropsitta finschii
GAGGGGCCTGCTTTGGTACCTCTTAATCACAGCATTCACAAGCAAGTGCGTTGCTCTCTTGTTCCTGCTGCCATGTTTGAAGAGTAGAGGCCCTGCCAGCAGAAGGTCTGAGACGCCACATGGATTTGCACCCGTGGAGAATCTGGCCAGTGGCATGCTGCATGCTTGCTATAGGAAGGCACCATCAGGCTTGCTGAGTCCAATTCCATATAATTGCAAGCAAGAGATCAAAGGCTTTGTCCTTGGTTTGTGCAATAGAGAAACAGTGTAAATTGTGGGATATTGCAGTAACTTTTATCAGTAAGGGCTCTGGCAGGGTTTTTAGGACCTTCTTGTGTTAGACCATTTGAGATCATTTTACAATGGAAAATATACATGTTAATAACCCCAAGTAATTTCCTGTGGAAACTCAAACCAGTGTTACTCTTAGGTTTGAACTCTTTCTTCCCCACCTAAAATGCAGAATTGTACACAAAAAAAAAAAAAATAAACAAACAAACCAACCCCAAACCCCAGTATCCTTTCTCTCCATGCACATGAGTACAAAGGAGACAATACTGGCTCCTGGAAAGGCTTTTTGTTGTTATGCAACACAGCATGTGCACAGTCCCATGTGTTGCAGCGATGGTGCCAAACAGCTGGCAGAGATCTGACCCGAAGAGTACAGGTACTGCTAGGGACAGCAGCGGCTCTGATTTTGGCAATCTGAGGTACCTTTTATGTGTCTGAAGAAGCTCTGGAAGTAGCATGCTCAGTGCAGTGCTGCTTTTGGTACTTGATTTGTTTTTGTTCAGGGTAGGAAGGCTTTTAGTCCTATTAAATATCCCCCTCTACTGATGGAAAAATTATAGCATTTATATCTGCAAATTTCTCCCCCGAAGATGGATCATCTCTTTCTACAGTCTAAACTTCACTTGGAGGAGTATGCAAAACCTACAGCATGCTTTCATCCCAGCTGCTCAGCATTTTGTTAATAAAATATTAAAACCTCTCTTTTATTTCCTGACTTCTGTCATATTTCTTTGTCCACACAGAAAAATTACCTTCGGGTGAATAGTTTGCGTTTTGTACGAGTGACCACAAGAGGAGCTGATGGGCAGCAGCCAGCTGCTGCCAGGATGGTGGAGAGGTAAACTCCCGCCCTGCTTTGGAGGAACTGTTAAGAGGAAAACGGATGTTTTTTCATCTTGGTTTTATAAAAATTATATAAAAACTCTTGACAGATGCGAGAAAAGGGTAGAAGCCCAAAGAATCTCCTTTTGTCAAAGAAACAATTCCCAGTCAAGCATCATGTTAGTGTCTGGGTCAGAGCTCACTTGAGTCACAGGGAGTTTTCCTTAGATTTCAATGGGTTTTGGAGGAAGCCAGTGATTGAAAACTAGACAAGAACTAATATCCTTTCCTCTGAACAGAGGTTCAGAGCTTTGGGGATGTTTGAACTGAGCGGTGATTCTGCCTTGGAGGTTGGCATCACAGTGTCCGTTTTGAGGTGAATTATTTAAACCTCTTCCAGCAGCAGCCACGCTCCAGGAATTACAAAGCAGTGCTGAGAGCTCTTGCTCTCCCTCTTGGAACAGCTGTCAGGGTGAGGAGATAGCCGTGTGTGTGACTCAAACCCTCTTGCCTCCACTTCGTCATTTTCCTCACCATCTATCTCATCCTATGGGTTTCATCCTCCTAAACTCCTCCAAGAGGCTCTTGGTGCAGGTGTGTGTGTTATGTGTGCAAGGAGACGACGCAGAAGCCCTGCAGCACCAGGCAGGGGCTCTTACTGCTGCTAGTTTCATCTGTAAGCTGACTTTTGTCTCCAGATTTTAGTGCCTTTGGGGAAGCCGAGAACTGTTTGTTATATTTTTATTCTAATGGTTTTCTAGCTTAATTATTTGAGGGTATGTGTCAGAGTCTATCACTGTCAGACATTGCTGCTGAAAGGGGATTTCAGCCGGTGAAAACTCCAGCTGGGTGGGTACTTCCATAGGCTTTAGTGAGAACAATGAAGTCCACTTTGTTCTTGTTTTAAACAGGCTTTGTCGCTCTTTAGATCCTTGTTAAACTTGATTTTAAAAGCCCTGACCAAATGGAGCAGAGGATTTACTCTGAGTGCTCTACTTCCAGTCCTGAAATTCTCTTCAGAACAGCACTGCAACAGTCATTTTTCCATCCCGGGCTGCTGCAGTGATGTGATGCCTGAGCCCCTGTGAGCTGTCCTGGGCAGAGGTGTTTGTTCAGTGTCTGGAAAAGCTGCACAGTGCCATGGCCAAGTCCACCAGCTGCTGCCGGCTCCTCAGTCACACTGACCCAGAGAGGTTTGTTCCCCAAGGACTCACTTGTCACTATGGCGGCTGGTGGACGATGAGGATGAACAGGAGCACTGGAGAGGAACAGTGGAACCACAGGGATCTGTTTATTGGAAAGGGGTTTGGACCCTTTTTTTCCTTTCATGGCAACTTGCACACAATCAGTTTGAAAATCAGTGTTCAGAAACTCAAAGGTTTAAGAACTAATCACTAGGAGCATAGTTTTTGCAGACTGAGGATAGCCAGGTACATTTACAATTCTTTACTAATCAGCCTAGGACTAGACCAGCATATTTACATAAAATCACTAATACTTTTATTACTGAAGACAGACCAGCACTTAGGCCCTTACAGTTTGTCTGGAAAATGGAATATGTGATTTCCCCCCCCAATAGTATGTTTTTCTTGTCTCCTGGCAGCTTGCACAAGTGCTCTGAAGTATGTGACATATGGCAAAGAGAACATCAAAATCTGCTGTGCCATATGATCAGCTCACATGGCAGTGGGCATGTTCCTGGCTCCACAAAGCTTCACAGCCATAAAACTATTCCTTGCTTCCTGGTGGGAATTTGTGCCTTCGCTTCAACTCTCTTCAATAATTTGTATGTATTTGCTCTCAAAACATGAAATGTTAATGCTTCCCTTAAATATAAAACTTACCTAGGACTGGCGAAAGGGGGTATGTGTGTGTGTTTGGTAGTCCTGGGCACTGCTGTTGTTCAGGCATCTCCAGAAGAGACCCTCTGTTGATGCACACTTCCCCAGGTAGTGGGCTTTATGTGAAGAAGGTATCTCTTAAGGTAGGTTGGTATTTGCAGTCATTTGTGTTCATGCAGCCATGCCAAAATAGGGTGAAACATCCTTTTTCCCATTTGAGTGACTGGTACGGCACTAGTGTGGGACCCATAAGGAGCTCTCCTACCTTCTGTCATCCTTCCCTCTGTGAATCAGGTGTTTATTTGGTCATAACTATCAGGATGACTTCAGCAGCGATGTTACAGAGTTGTGTTGCTGCATTGTACAAGGACAACCAAATGGTTCTTTTGAGCAATAACTGACAGAAGCCTCTTTAGTAACCTCTACAAGATTAAGAGTGAAGCATGACGAAACGAGAGACCAGGTAATACAAGCGCAATTGTTTATAAACCAAAGGCTTTTTAACTCACCATTAGCGATCAGCAAATCTTTGACTAAAAACTACTTCCATTAAAATCTAACATTTAAAAAGAGGGGATTTATCTTCAGGGGGATTTTCCCGCACTGGGCTCAACAGGAGAAATGAAAGATAAACATCACTCACACAGAGTATGAGGAGGAAAAGCCTGGTCAGTGCAGCTGAATAGCTTCGGGCTTTTTGTTCCTGCTGGTGGGAAGCAAAGCGATATGGATAAAGGGCTGCAGGACTGTTGCTCAGGAGAGAGGAAGGTCTGTGTGGGGAGTCACTGAACTCAGAGAAAATGCTGCATCTTGGGGTTGTTTTTGTCAGACTGACAAATGCAGCCTTTTCTTCCCCATTAACTACAGCTGTGGGATGCTCTGGCGTGCACTGATGCCAGTGGCTCTGGTACCCTCTGCCTCTGAGCTGGAAGTTCACACCTAACAGCAAGGAAGTTGTAGGCCTTTGGCCTCAGCTACAGAAATATGGTTTTGTAGGCTTCTAGAGACACATAGGGTGTATTCCTCTTAAGAGATGTACCCGGACTTGGAAGCAGGATTGTTGCTGAGTCCTATAAGGAGTTGCAACAGAGTTCCTGTACCCTGAGCTACAGCTAGAAATAGAAATATCTCTAAGTTGGCAAAAAATGGTGCCAGCAGCCTGTGTATTTGAGGGGCTTGAGAAAGAGAAGATGGGAGGTGGTGTTGGAGCAAAGAATTTGACCTGATGGATTTTCCTCACAACTACCAGTAAGTGGGTGCATTTTTTTCCTGGAGTGCAGAAAAGGGGCTGGGGTTTCTCTGTCTTCTTCAGTGCTTAGAGGGGGGATAAGTGGAGACACTAGCAGCATCAGGGGAGATATGACTGCTGGAAAAGAGCCTTATGTTGTACCCTAAATAGCTCAAGAGGTAGGTAAAACATAGGTATTCTCTGCTAGGAGGGATAATCCCACCTTGGATCCTCATGGATCCTCATGGAGATGCAGCACCAGCCAGCCTGTTTTTTAGTGGTCTGGTGGTCTTACATAGCTTTGTATGTGCTAACCAGCAGGAACCAAAATGCTGGTGGGGTTGCGTAGCAGGATTTTAGAATGGCAGCAGCACAACAAATTTTGCACTCAAGCACTAGGAAGCCAAAAAATTCTTTAGATCAAAATCCATTTTGGAAAGAGGATTTAAGCATTTCTAAAATGTTACTCTGTGTGTAACATGCTGTTTTTCTCTGGCAAGGGAAGCTGTCTGCACTGCATTTTGTATTAGGCTCTTGAAAGCATAACTAGTTATATAATTATTAGAATTATATTTGCATTCACAGCTAGGATGTATATAACTAGTATGGTAATACATGCTAATTAAACACCAATTAATCATTTTAAAAAATGAGATTTGAATCTATACAGCTGACATAGATGGAGTAGTAAATACTCATTGCTTATGAATCAGATGTGTTTTAATATGCAACCCTAGTCCCATATAAATGCATAATGCCAATTATTTAGGACAGATTTGATGTGTTCCTTATTCGTGTTACACAGCTATTGCTGAGTGACAGTCATGATAATAATGTATTTGACTGGTTTTACATTATTGCACATTAATGCTTCCAGCTGGTCACACTGGGCTGGCTCGTGTTTCAGCCATCAGAAAATATGCAAATCCAAGAAGTTTTTACACTGCAAGGTAGAAGGGTTTACTCATGCTTAATCCAGCCAGGCAATCCAGATAGGCTGCTGAAAACCAGTCATCTTTCTTTGTATATTTTGAAGCTTTATGGCTCTGGCAGGATATCTTAATATTGCTTTATCTGCAGGCTTCAGAAATGCTGTGGAAGAGAATCAAAGTCTACATAGAGCTGAAAGCATTTGATGCTTCTGATTTAAGAAACATTCAAAGTTTCTGGTGCCAGAAAGGGACTTAGGCTTTTCTGCACTCTATTTCAGGGATAAGTTTCTGCTCCAACTTAGAGTTGTGTTGGAGGCCAAGGGGAGACAAGTCCAAGCTAAGTTAGCTTAAGATGCTGGCTGCTGCCTTCTGTAAACTGATAATGAGCAAAGTAAAAGGCTTGTAGTGTGCAGCCAAGAAGGACACTGAAGTGTAGATATCTTTGGTCACCCTTACAGCAGACAGACTTGCACAGCAGGGGCTGTACTCATTAAGGATTGAGGACAACACGTGTGTCCTCCTGTGCCTAAGGATGCCCAGGGTAGCAGAGGGCAGCAGCATGATGAAGCTGTGGAAGTAGGGAAGCAGAGAGGAGAGTAGCTGCAGGTGGAGGTGAGACTGCTCAGCACCTCTCATGAGGTCTGGGTTTTTGCTTGTGGGGGTATTTGCAGACTTTTCTGTGCTGGGGGTTTGCTTTTGATGGTGTTTTGCCTTGGAAGCCATTTCCTCCATGAAAAAACAGGCTAATGAAAGAGTTGCTTTGGCCAGGCAGGATTTGGCCAGGACACTCTGTGGTACAGGAGGTGCACCCCTGTTCCTGCACCTGCTTGCCCATGCTGAGCTCCACCACGGTGGACACGTCCATCATACACACCAGGGAGGTTTCTGGCATTGAGGCCAGGCCAGGACTGGGGCTGACACCCACCTAGGAAACTCCCCATATCGCCCCACCTCACTCACACAGGAGCATCTGTAGTGTCAGGCTCTTGGTGTGCCTCTGCTGTCCACAACAGAAAGGAGGGTGAAGCCAGCTGAGGTCCTGGGGACTGGGGCACATGGAGGAAGAGCAGGAGGAATGTGTGAGGTAATTACTGGTGCGCTGTGCAGGCAGGAATGTGGTGATGGGATCTGGGGTACCATTAGTACCTACCTCAACAGCTCTCTCAACAGAAAGGGTCTGCTGCTCCTGAGGCATGCTCACCCCCACAGGCTCCTAAGCCCAGACTCCAGAATCCCTGCTTTTGGCACTTGTCCATAAACAGCTGCAAAACCCTCTGGAAAGGAGCCTCCCCCGTACCTTTTGGCCTCCGAAGATGACAGCTGATGGCTGCCTGCAGAGATGTGGTTAACCCCGGGCTCCCTGTGCTTCAACCGGAGCTTCCCAGAGAAGGGGACGGGAGGAGCTGGGTCCTGCAGACAACCGGGGTGGCGATCCCCGTGGTGGATGGCGGTTTGGGCGGGAAGGGCGCGTGCCTCCTCAGGCCGGAGCCGGGGACGGCTCTGGGAGCTCGGCGCTGCCCGCCCGCGGTGGTGGCACCCAGAGGAGCCGGTGACAGAGGAGGCTGCAGCGCAGAGCTCAGCGCAGGAGGCTCTCGAGGCAAGGGTGAACAATGGACTGGGCTGTACACGGGGTGCCCCGGTGCAGGAGCTCCTGCAGCGGGTGGCTGAGCTCAGGGAGACAGGCACCAACCTGAGCGAGATCAGGAAGCTGAGAGGGAGCTGGACTGCGGGCTCTGGGCTCGAACTGCGGGCGACCTGCAGCCACTGTGCAGAGGCACAAGTGGCACACACAAGAAAAGGAAAGAGTGCATTAATGGAGGAGTCGGGAACTTGTCACAACAAAAACACTTGAAACAACAAAAAGAGGATGGAGAGGACAAATAAAGGCAAGAGGCTTCCTCCAAAGCCTGACTTTCCCACCCAGAACCACTTCACAGCTCTGTGGGGGCTGATGAGGTGACAGCCACCACAACAGAAGAGCAACCAGTTGCAGCACCAATAAAGAGGACAAATACCAGTGCATTCAAGAGAAAGTGGTGGGTGATAGTAGTAGGAGATTCTGTCCTGAAAGTTAGAGTCTGTTGGTCTGACCCGCTCTCAAGGGAGGTGTGTGAACATGACCCAGCAATGTGTGCTTGCAGCCCAGAAACCACCCCTTGCCTGGGTGGTATCAAAAGGGGTGTGAGCAGCCCGTTGAGGGAGGTGATCCTGCCCCTCTGCTCTGGTGAGACCCTACCTGCAGCACTGTGTGCTGTTCTGGTGTCCTCAGCATGAGAAGGACATGGGGCTGTTGGAGCAAGTCCAGAGGAGGCCACGAGGATGATCAAGGGCTGGAGCACCTCCTGTATGGAGATGGGCTCAGAGAGTTGGGGCTGTTCAGCCTGGAGAGTAGAAGCTACATGGAGATCTCAGTGCAGCTTCCAGTGTTTGAAGGGGGCTACAAGGATGCTGGAAAGGAGCTTTTCATCACGGACTGTAGAGATAGGACAAGAGGTAATGGGTTAAAACTTAAGCAGGGAAGATTCAGGTTGGATATAAGGAAGAAGTTCTTTACTGTGAAGGTGATGAAACATTGGAGCAGGTTGCCTAAAGAAGCTGTGAATTCTCCATTCCTGGCAGTGTTCAAGACCAGGCTGAACGGGGCTTGGAGCAAGTTGATCCAGTGGAAGGTGTCCCTGCCTGTGGCAGAGGGTTGGAACTGGATGAACTTTAAGGTCCTTTTCATCCTTTCTATGATTCTATGACTTTCTCCCTCTGTGGCTCATTTGGATGATTGTGGTTGATTGATGTTAACTAATCCTAGAGACGATTTGGAGCAAGTGACTGCCCAACATGTATGATGGGTCTCTCTTCTCTTTATTAAATGGGAATAAACCAGACTTTCCTTCACTGCAGATTTCCAAGCAGTGAGGTCTTTGTGCACCCATTACGCATCTTGTGCCCTGTTCTTCCCTCAACAGCTGCAGTGTCTGAGGTCACTGCCAAGCTCCCTGTTACAGAGTGACCCCCATCCTTGCCAGCACTGCTCCATTAATCCTTTTGATGTAAAGGAATAGCCCATGTGGGATGCCACAGAGAAGGCAGTTTGTGCCTGAGAGGGAGGAAGAAACGGTGTCTCAAAGAGACAAGCACCTCAAACTTGCCCTGGGCAACACACATGGTATAGAAGAGCAATACAGTAAACCACTGTTAGCAATGGAGGGGGGAGACAGGGGACAGAAAGGAGAGGAGGGTATGGGAGAGAAACCCTGGACTGCAGTGATGTGCAGAGGTGTCTCTGCCTGCACCTAGAG
Source organism: Micropsitta finschii (assembly GCA_034783455.1). NCBI lineage: Eukaryota > Metazoa > Chordata > Aves > Psittaciformes > Psittacidae > Micropsitta > Micropsitta finschii. The sequence continues at coordinate 15,143 of JAVHNF010038517.1, forward strand.
ATGTTCTCTCTCCTGCAAGCTGGAGCACTCTGTGCATCAGCACAGTCCATCCAGCTGTGCTGCTCTTTGGAACCACAAGATCACAAGGTGATCTCTGCACATTCAGATCAGCCTCTGAAGCAGATCTTCATATCCTTGAGAGTCAACCCATCAGAAATGATGGGGAGAAGAAGAATTCAAAAGCATGCCTCTTTTTTGTCCTTGCTGGGGTGTTCTTCGATAGAAATCCTAAGGGAGAGAGGCTTTTTGTATTGTTGTACCAAAACTGAAGGAGAATAAGGGTACAATTTTGGAGATCATGGTAAGGAATTTAAGGGCTTTGCTTGTCTCTATCTGTAGCAACCTTCTGCCTAATCATCTGAACAGACCCAATAATTTGAAAGGAAAGATAATGAAATTAAACAGGCAACCAAAGTGGAGGAATAAGACTTTTGATGAAGAAGGGTGGCTGGGGAAAAAGTAGAGGAAGAGGCAGGGAAAAGCAGCACATCTCTTTAAATTGTCAGTCTCTCAGGGCAAGGTTGCTGCAGACATAATGAGTGTCCTAGTGAATTATCTCCTATTTTTATTGTCTGTTGCTACCATGGAAAGATGGGGAGGTGGGGAAACTAACTTTTTTTTTTTTGAAATTGGACAGACTTAAAGAAGTGGCATCAAATTTGAAGGGCACCCAATCAATCTGTTGTCCTAGCTGCATGAAATTGTATTTCCTTGCCACTTCATATCTTATTTGCAGCAGCTGGGCTGTAAGTCATTGGTGATAACATTCTTTATTATGCAGCCGTGTTTATGAACTGTGCCTGGAAAGAGATGATAGAAATATGCAGCAATATGCAAAGGGGGGGATGCTGGGGGGAGGGGGAATAAATGCTAGTTGCTAGGGCAACCGTGGGGCTATTTTGGGCATCAAATTTTGCAGATGATGAAAAGCATTTTCATGTGATGGTTGGTCTCTTCGGGAAGAGAAGGGGAGAGAGGGCACACAATAATCCAGGAAGATAATATTCAAGAAGGCAGTCATTTAATTTTTTTCATATATAAATACAGATAGTTTCAGTTGTACTGAAAATGTGTTAAAACCAAAGGAGCCAGTACCTCCTAGTTAAGAGGAAGGAGAGGTGTTTTAAATAACTAAATAGGAAACGGCATGCTAGTAATTTGGGAGGTTTCCTACAATGCTTGGCACAGTCTAAATCTATCCGGTGCTCTTTGGAAAACACTGCATGGGTCATGCTGGTGTCTGCAGTTACTCCTCCTTGCACCCAGTCCATCTCACCCCAGCTCTCTGCTCCAAAGGCTGTCTCCATCTCTATCACAGTAGCAATGAAGCCGATTAATTCACAAGCTTTTTTGTCACAGGTTAAAAAATCCCCAAGTTATCCAAGACTGCTCTTGACTCTTACAAGGATCAAATGATACCCATCGTTGATACCCATTCAAATGCTAAGATTCATGAAAAATGGGAATTACTTTCCGGTAGTTGCCCTCAACAAGATATCTCCAACCTGGAGGATATGAGCAGGCTTCCACCATGCTGACATAGGGGGCATGGACACAGGCACACTGGGGCAGAAGCAGGAGAATCCTGCTGGGAGGTATCCTGACGCTTTCAGTACCGAGGTTCAGGCATTGGGAGCTGACAGTTTGGACACCTGATGTTTGTGCTTCTGCAATGCTTTGAGCTGGAGGTCATATTGCGAAGAGCTGTCAGGGCCAAGGGTGCTTTTACAGAATGAGCACAACTTTCTTGGGTTTGGGCTGTGATGGGGCAATACCAGAGAGCAAAGGCTGGGCACAGCAGGGGGTGGGGGTGAAATCATCTGAGTTTGTCCCACCTGGGACCAGAGTGAATCCTCCTCTGCTGGTTGGTCTTGGGTGGGAATGCAAAGGTCATTAGGGTTTTGCACCTTCACCTGTGGGCCTCTTGGAGCTCAAGGGCAGGAGGCTGGTGAACAGAGATGAGAGTGCTTGGGGAAGGTGAAGCAGTATTGTGAGCATGGTAAGAGCTTGTTCTTTTCTCCCAGCTTCTGACTTCCCTGAGTGCAAAGTTTGCTTATGCTTCAGGCTTGGTCTGTTGCAGTGATGCTTTTCTTAATTTGATTTTACTGGAATTGCTCTGAGAACAAGCTCATGAGTGTCTGCAGCCCCTGCATGATCACTGTTGCTCGAGCCATTCTTAAAATCCTGGGGACTCGAAATATATTGGCACATTAAGCTGGTTAAAATGAACCGCGCATGTTTTCAGCAAGAAATCTATTTCAAATGCAATATAATGTGACTCTCTTATTGCTCTAAAGTTGTGTTTTTAATTAAGTAGTTATGTGTGGCAGTGAGATTCTTCTTGAATAATTAAATCAAGGTAGCTTAGTGAGTAATTGTAAAGCGAATTGCTCAGACCATCAGGCTGCTGTTGAGACAGTCTGCTTTCTTTCAAAGAATTAATCCAAGTGATGCCTGTTGCTAAGAAAGTAGTAGAACATTGTGCTGGGTAATGGGCATTTGTCTTGGTATGCTTTGTGTCTCAGAGCTGCAGCTTTCTAATGTCGAATGCCCATCTTTCAGTTGTCTTCTCCAGAAACAAATGCTGATGGTTTCCACTTTGCATGTTCCTTTTCCCTTAATCTGCTGCCCTGGGCAGTTCAGTGCAGAAGGCTGATAAAGGGAGCGGGTGATCATTTAGTTACTGAACAGCCTAAGCACAGACCTGATTTTACCATTTCTTGTGCACATGGAACAGCTCTATGGGCTGGTTTTCCAGCTTTTGGCCAAGGCAGAGCTGAGCCAGACCCACCCCTTCCACCCTGGCATCTAGTTCAGAGTTTTAGTTGCTTGTGTGTGTTAATCCGGTATTTAAGATGTCTCACTTGGCATGTAGTAATTCTCCCACTGTTAGATATTCTGAATATATATATATATCTCCGGTTGTATTAAGCTTTATTTGCCAAGAGATCAAGGGGAAAT
>JAVHNF010038529.1:1457-17956 GCA_034783455.1 Micropsitta finschii
TTCTATGGGAAAAGGTGCTGTTTATTTTACACACTTCCCAAACAGAAATGAAATTGTTTTTTAAAAGAAGCAAAATTAATGGAGCAATACAGACAGTATTAGGAATGCAGCAGGAAGTAATCAAGTACAAGATCACGTTCTTCCGTGACTGTTGCCATGACATTCAGAAAACACTATTATCATAGACTATGAATATTCTGTCGGCTGATTGATAGTCTGTGGCTTTTATTCCTTGTAAGCAAATGCAATGACAATATTAAGCAATTACCGATAATGTCACACAGCTGCTTTCCTTCTGCCTGGCTGAAGGGATTTCTGAACTGCAGAAATAACAACAAATGTATTAAGGCACAGGGCATCCCACTCTGCTCGCTGGCATTGCATTTGTCCAGTTACAGCACAGCAAAAGGTTTCATTATAGCAAACAAAAGAAACACATTATCAGTAAACTTTACTATGGGAAGTATCATGGGGCTTATTTAACTTTGATTAGATCAATGAGACTCTTTAAACACAGCAATTAAAAATACAATTGGTAGCAATGTAGCCTCCTTTAAGGCATCTGCATGTTAAGAAGCTTGTACAGGAATAAACTTCCTAAAGTACTTTTCCTGATTAGTAAGTAATCAATATGCAAGGTACTTGGTAGATTCGCATAGAACAATGGTGAGGACCAGATTTTCCTCAGTTAAGTGTCACACTAGCAACCTGCCAAAAGCCATTGTGTTGGGCTTAATTTATGGGTGATTTACCAAATTGTGCCCATTTTTTTCCCTTAATTATCCAGCAAGGACTATATGTCCCATGCAATGCCTTACCATGAGCCAAGCAGTTTAGGCTTGGATCAAAGACCAAATGTTGGCTCCTGTTGTTGCTGGGTGCGATGGAGCCACTGCAAGCATAATGAGAAGGTCTGCAACCAGCCTTGGTGGGTGATCTGGGGTTGGTTTTTGGCTGCAAGCTAGACCTGGATCTGCACTGAAGTATCAGCATCTCGTGTAACTACCTGCAGTGCTGAGGACCTGGAAAATACCTCTATTATTTCATGCTTGAAAAAGAGGGATTTTTATCTGCATTTGTGTGCAGATTTATTACTTGTTCTTGAAAAAAGGAGTCCAGGTCACACTTCAGAGATGCAAACAGGCCATCTCCTCCCATCACTTATGCTGCTTCCTCCTTGCACACATGAGGTTAGAAAGGTGTGAGATCAGGTCCAAAGTGTACAGCTCTTAGCCCTGACAAGAACAGCTTCTGTGGCATGCAGTAGAGATTAGAGGCTGGCTCCTCACTTGCTGTGAATTGGTATGGCTATAATTAAGTCTAAGCAGATACAAGTTACACAAGCTAAAGATTTAGCCCTAAATTCATAGGAGTTTGTTTGAGTCGCTCTAAACCCCTATAAAATGTAACAGAGATGAATATTCTGCTCATGGGATTTCAAAGCATTTTATAGCAGGGCTTTTATTTTATATTAATTTTTACAGGATGGTTAAAGTAAACCTGGAACAATAATTGCATTTTCTTTTAAATTTTACATACTTTGCCAATAAAAATTGGCATGTGGATATGTGTAGAGAGAAGAATATCGGAGGTTGGCAAATTAGAAAAGATGTGAAAGGTTTGACAACAATAAAAGGTAACAGCTTAGTAGTAAGGTGAATTTCCACGACATATAGAATATTATTTATATTGTAGTGTTTAGAAACGCAGACTTCTGGAAGAGGGCAATGGGAATCATTAGAGTTTAGAAAATGTGACCAGTGAAGAAAGGTTAAAGGATGTAGGTTTCTGTGGTCCAGAACATGGAAGCCTGAGGGCTGTGAAATAGTTTGTCATAAAAAGGTGGTAGATAGGGCAAGAATTAATTGCATTCTGTCTTACTCTGCAGGGGAAAAAGAGATGGGCATTAGGAATCCCTCTTTAACCTTAAGGCTAGTTAAGCACTGGGAGAGGAGCTGGTTACCTGGGAGTAAAATCTCCCATGCTAGAAGCATTGAGAACAGTTTGGACAGACTCCTGTTGTGAATTGTTTTGTGCCTATTTTGTCTCTGAGCGTGAGTGCCTTCTAGACCTATTTTTAAAGTAGATTTTGCTATATGTAGAGAGAGTTTGGAACATGCTATTTCCTGAGCAGTTTACAGACAGACAGAGCTTTAGAATACTCCTCTGAAAGGTGAGTAGGTGGGCAGGTATTACAACTTTAGTTTAGAAAACTGAGGGAGGTTAAAACAGATTTGAATAACTTCCCTAGGGGTAGGGAAGCAGCAAGCATGTCAAGAGAGGTTCAACTACAAGTGATTCTGAATCTATCAATGTTTGGGAGCTCACACCCACCCTTTCTTTCTCAGAGAATCAATCTTTTGGAGCTCACTTTTCATCTGGCTCTATTTTCATGCAATTGCCTGGCATCTTCCTTGTTTTTATCTCCTTAGCACTTTGCTAGTCACCACATTAATAATGGCATGCCTTAACTTTGTAGCTACCTAATTACTGATGAATACATCTGCTAACCAGCCTTCCAAACCTATTATCAAAGCTCTGCTGAGATGCATAAAGCATAGGAGTGACCCATGCTTCTTCCTCAGTAGGCAGAAGGCTGCCACCAATGGTATCGTCAAAGCTTTGCTACCAAAAGCTTCAGACCATGACCTGGTTGGGACTGTAGAAGAGGTGGCTTTCTCACCTGGAAGATAGTGTGGTCAGCACATGTCAAAAGCATACTTATCAATGTTCATTGCTTTTCTGATCTGTTCCTTTAAACAAATGCCTAGAAAAAAACCCTTCCAGCCAGCTCAGATTACCTGTTTCAAAGGAGAATAAACAATAGAATCATAGGTTTGGGATGGAAGAGACCTTAATCTCATCTATTTCAACTCCCTGCCATGGGTACAGACACCTTTCACTTGACCAAGCTGCTCAAAGCCCCATCCAACCCGGCTTTGTGACAACTTTAGGACTTAATTGAATTTCATTACAGCACTGGGATAAGGCGAGGGCTGGTCCCTTGTGAGTTTTTGGTGAAGTAATTTGCTTGCTCTGAGCATGCCATGATCACTTTTAAAATAAAAGCCCTGCCCACCAAAGCAGCAAGCACAAAAATGGCATCGCTTCAGATTGACGGCCATTGCTTTTATTCTTTATTCCCTTCATTGTTTTTCCAATTCATTTATAGGATATCCATGGCCTTGGGGGACTATGAACAATAACATTAAGAAATAAGACAGATGTAATTCAATACTTTTGACCCATTCCTCACTGACACTTATTTGCTCATTCACCAAAACATTCTTTCACTTTCTTCTGACTTTCTACATAAGGTATGGAATATACTCATGTTTTGTTGGGTTTTAATTAATCTCTCATAATCAGCTGGCTATTATTACCATGGTTTCTTTTGCGTTACAGTAAAGCCAGAAAATCCTTATGACTTGTGCCTGAGGATTAATACCAAACCATGACTAACTTCTCTATGGAATTACCTCTTGTATTTGTGTTAATACTAGAATTCTTTCCAAACAGCATTACCACTGTGCACACCACCAGCAATGGCAGCTAATTTGTACATATGCTTCCATTGGACAGGCGCCATGCAATTAGGAGGACGCCCTCGAGGCATTAACATTTCTCATCTCTTAGTTAAGTGCAGTGGGAGAACACAGCAGAAGTTTATAGGGTGTTATCCATGGGAGTGTGTTATTTCAACAGCATTTCTATGAATCTGTGATGACAACTCAGAGCTGGGCAGGGAGCCAACACAAAGAGGGTTCTGAGGCCACAGTGGAAATCTGCTGGGAGAAGAAGATAAGGCAGAATGGGGCACTGGTAATGCTGGACTGGAATACTTTCTGTACTGGCCTATTCCCTCTGGGACCTGGACACCAGGACCTTACTCACGCTCTTCAGGGTGTTTGTAAACCATAATCCCAGCAAAAGGCTTATCCCTGTGAAGTCCTGGATACAGAAAGGATATCAAGGTCTTCATCCCTCTTGGGGAGGAACCATGATACTTAACAGCAAGGCCACTAGTGTGCTTCAAGGCCTCGGTACCAAACCAAAGGGTCTGCAAGCTCCAAAGGGCCAGAGCCAAAACCTTGCCATGCTTGGTCTTTTCCACCAGAGAACTTGTGGGATGCAGGGTGACAGTGAATGAGCTTACTTGAGCCCCTAACCCTGGGGAATCCACCGTATGCTCTAGGATGCTACTGAAACCTTGATGTAGGCAGTAAGAAAGTCTGCGGCTAATGTCTTTTGAACAAGACATCTTGGAAGCAAGCAATCTGGAAAACCTTTGACAGGAAAATTTTAAGCCTGATTTCCACTCTGTGTGGCTCTTAGAGACTCAGTGAATCCCATTACTCTCTGGCAGAAGGATATTGGCGTCATGGTCCATCCCAAGCTGTGTCCAGACGGTTCATCTCTAGGGCCACCTGTGAATGGTAAAAGGCTTTGCCTTTGCAAGTCTGGCATTGGCAGGTCTTTGTCTATCCTCTTTATCAATGTATTGTAAGGAGGAAAACACTTGAACCCACTCCCTTCTCCCTATCTCACTCCTACACTTAAGAAAACACCAGATGTGGAATAAATTAGTCCAAATACTGTACTTTCAGCTGCACTGATTTTGAGAGAATAACATTCACCCCTCACTATCAGTGCATTTGTCCCCCAGGTGCTAAAATGATGTATATTGAGGCCTCAGTGCTACTGGCTAATTTAAGAGTGTTGTCATCATCATAAAAGGAAGGAAATCAATTCAAATTAAAAGCCCACAAACAAACTGTGACCTTACTCAAATCACTAAAAACCCCCAATCCCAACCTCTGACAGCTATGGTAGGATATCAGAGATGCTGAGAAGCCACGCAAGATGCACACTATTGATTACTGTGTAATAACGATTTCCCTTCAGCCCACAGACTCCACCATATACTTCATTCTGCATTCCAGAGCACGTCCCTGAGCACCGCTGGGGCTGGGAAGTAACACACACCAGACATTGCTGGGGGTTGCAGGTTAAGTACTGCACTTAGGTTTTATGGAGCAGGAGAGTAGATAAATTCTGTCAAATGAATGTTAATGCTCAGCATTAATTTTTGCCCCTGAGAGTCTTTAACCATTTCCTTAGGTTTTTGGGAAATGTTTCTAAGATTTCTCATTTTGTGAATGGCCATGAATCTCTCCTTGGTTCTGAGTTTCAGTTTGGTTTGATTTTGGTTTTGTTTGTTGTTACCAGCACAAATATTCTCTAGAAGTGAAGATTTAAAAGAATTCCTAATTTTTGGTCTTTACTCTGTGTTGTCTGGAGCATCACATAGACAAAGGAGTGGCCACATTCCTGAGTGAATACAAACTGGCACAGTTCCTTCAAGGCTGGTGGTGTAACAGAAGTTTGCTTTGCTCAGTCTCTGCCCTGTGTTTCCTCCGCTTTGGGTTTGGTTTTTCTCCACTGACATTAATTCTTTTGCAACACACGTAACAGGCAGCGTAGCTTTATTTCACCCTGTTTGTACTGTGGGTGATATCTCCTGGGAAAGATTAATGACTTAAGCTGATTTAATGGTGTACTTATTTTTCACAGTAAAAGAAAAAAAAAAAAAAAAAGTAAAGAAATCTTTTCTCTTTTTCAGTCCAGATTGAAAAATGTTATATTTTCTTCATATTTCCCTTTAATATTAGTTGTTTTCCAGCCTTTGATGGTCTCCCAGACAACTTCACCATCTTTCTGTGCATCTGTAATGTTCCCATATTAACGTGAGTCATTCTCACAAACAAGCCTGGGACTCAGTTGCCTGTATGAGAAACTCCAGTTTATCTCTACTGAATTTCAGGAGCTGTGCCAGCAGAGGCTCTGACCCTACGCAATGCAATCTCAGTCACCTGCTTGTTCTGCCACCTGTCGCTTCTCTTTTTGCTGTGTTCAGGAGAAACGCTGTCTTACTTGGCAAGGGAGGTTTGTGATGCCTATGGGAGAGGTTTGAAACATTTGGCTGCCATTTCCCCTTGTGCTTGCTGAAGCACCAGAACACTGCTATCACCCATGTAAGAGAATCTTAAAGAAACCCCTCAAACCCAGACATATGTGACAAAACTGTGGTGTAAGAAAAAAAATGTATTTAGAAGCAAGAAAGAGCTGGTTGGAAGTTAAATAAATAAGCTTTGCTTAATGTTTTCTTCTTAATCTACCTGACAATCTACCTTAATAATACTATGTTTAGTAATCAGAAAAACTGCACTCAACAAGATTGCAAATACCATCACTAAATGAGTGATTTAAAATAGAGTAACTACTGGCATATGCAGACACATATTCCTAAAAATGAGTTGCAACACATTGTTAAAGTCACTCCCATTTCATAGAGCTTTTTTTACTATCCTATCAAATGAGGACAAAGAATCAGACGCAGCTTTTCTTGTGGACAAAGACATCTATTCCAGGCAAAGATGGTATACAGAGAGATGCAAATGGAAGGACACAAATTCACTCCCCACCATCAGCATATGGTTTTTCCACAGTGCTGTGTTTTGATTTGCACATTCAAAAGCTGCCTGGCCTTTTCATACAGTAAGTTCAGCTCTGCTCGCATCTACTCCCACGACTATCTATCTGTTTTGTCAGTCTGAGATACTCCAAGAAGGTGCAAGAAGGAATGATTGACTGCAGTGAATTTGTTTGAACTCTTAGAATTAATAACATGAGGTTAAGTAAAAAATGGCTGTATGACAATAGTCATGTGGCTGTTGGTATTATACATGTGGAATCTGCACTGGGTGAATATCAGGGTGAAAAGTTAGAAAATGCCAGGCATAAGTGGATGTTTTATGATGCAGTTTTTAATTGTGTGATGATGTACTCCCTTCACCCTAACCTCTGCCCCTATGGTTTCCTTCTTCCTTGTGTAGGGTGGAGCTGTCTTAAGGATGAATCAGTGGAGGCGTCTGCTTTCTCTTTGGCATTTGTGGCAGACAGAAGGTGCACAGGAAGCTGCAGAAGTCTTTGGGTGAAGACAGTTGGTGATGGGTGATTCTCATATCCCCAAATTTTGCTAATGACCCCTGACATCTAAGTTTTATTTTCAGGTTTGTGAACGACACCCCTGGCATGTGACTTGAAGAAAGCCTGGGCTTTGCCAGAGGCAAATGGTGAGGGGCACAATGAGCACAGAAAGAACTGAATAATGTTAAGGATGAAAGAAAGTCAGAAATGGTTCAAAACTGGTGGAGATCTTTAAGATTCCTTCATGGCTCAATTCTGCATCAGTTAAATAGGAACAAACCCAGAGTCTGATTACAGATTTTGATGAACTTTTTACTGTTACAATTAGTGCTACAGAAAAAAAGGGTATGAGAAAATGAATAATTCTGTTTTCAGGGCAGTATTCAGTAAAGAAGACCTATGGTTACTTACTGAGAAATGAGGAGAATACAAAATCAGGAATAGCTGCTCATTATCTGAGCACTGTCCATTTTATGCACAAGATGAGAAGAAACCTGTGGGAAAATGGCATGGGACTCCATAATTAGATGGGACAGGGCTGCAGGGATGTCCCTTGCTCCGATATTTCCCAGCTTTGCATCTTGATGGTGATTTTACCACCCACATCAACCTGGGACACAGAGTGTCTGGGCTGAAGGAGGTTTCCATGCAACAGACAAAAGTCCGCCACCTCGTCTTTGACCTCCTCTGCTCACTCATCCTCTCTAGACCTCATCTATTTAGTCCTGGTTGCTCTTCTCAGACTCATTCTTTCAGCCCTAATCACCTCTCCACACCCTCCCCTGTCTCCTTGACTGTTTATTCCAGTTTGGTTTTTGCTTCTGCTGCACTTATGCCTTATTTTCCATGCTGCCGCGGGTGTCAGCAGCGATCCAAGGGATGTAACACAGGCTTCATGTCCCACGTGTTGGGAGTCACCGATCTAACAGAGACAGGGACAAATCTTGGCTTAAAGCTCAGTTGAGCTGGCTTTGATCTGGATGTTTCTCAGGCATCAGTACCCCATTAGATACCTACTGGTATCCTTACCAATAGGTGTCTACCCAACTACCAGCAAAGGTGTGAGGAAGAACATTGAGGCACTGGTGCCATGGAGAGGTATCTGAAGTTATGAAGACACTAATCTCTCATCTCACCTGATCTCTCTTTAAAACCACAATACATTATGGGAGAGTATGTGCCAGCTGCAAGGAGGCCGATTATTGCCCTATTTGTAGCATATAGTTCCTGGGCCTGAGCATGGAATATTTACTGAAAAGATTAGTCCTGTAAGTAATTAGTCTTGCTGGAAAAGAGTTTCAGTGGCTGCAGATAATGCTCTAATTCCCTGTATCCAAAATAATTTAATCTCTTCTAAATGAATTCCATTTTTCTAAAGAAAAAATGACTTCCACAGTGTTACTCCAAACCTGACTTTGGAGAGATCCAGCTTTAGATGAAGCAGTAATGATTTCACCTAACTTCACTTTCAGCTCCTAAGCTACTGGAATTAATTGAGCGTGTAATTAAGGAAGGGTTTTCTTACCAATATGATCATGCCTATAATTAAAATTTCATGCAAATGTGTATGTGGAAGAAGAATAGGGCAGGGCAGAGCAGGGAGAGACCAAAGAGTCTGACAGGTTTACATCAAAGGACCTGAGCTCCTGCATCTCTAAGCCAGAGGGAGGGGAGGAAGGGAAGACAGGACTGGCTGATAACTGACTTGATATATTGTTTTTTGACCTCCTGTCTTCAAAGCCCCATGTGGTTTGAGTGCTGTCTATGCAGGAGATAGCTTCTACCTTTCATGTTGCTTCAGCAGAGTCAAGCTTTGCCAGCGTTTGTGGTACCAAGCCCTGGATGAGCAGGAGAGAGGTGATAACTGCCTGTTTTCAGAGAGGTTGGAAAGGGTTTGGCTGCTTCTTTGGACTGTGCCTCAACAGTGCTGCAGCCCAGGGGACCCCATGGCATGTCACGAGAGCCACTGCTTTCCTCTGGGTATTGTTGCATGGGAGACCCGTGAGCAAGGTTTCATACAAGGAGGGTTGCATGTTTATTAGTGTTATTTATACTGCCTTTACTATTAAATCAGCCTTTAACAGAGGTGTTCAGCAGGTGATATGTGACCCAAGTCAATGGCTGTGACCAGGGACAACAGCATTTTGTGAGGTTTTGCTGCAGCACAGCACCTTCACAGGAGCAAAGAGACAAAGAAGGGACAAAGGCTTTCCCTAAAAATACCAAATGGGGACCTGAAGCTCAAAGAGAAGAAAGAATTGACTCCCTTAGCTGGTCTGCCATATGCTATCATACCCTATGACAATGTTAGGGAGGGGAAAAATCCTCTCTCATAGTATAATCAAGTGAAAGGACAAGGCACCAAGGAAAACCATAGGTAAGTATGGGTGTTGCACAAAAGAAGGCACCTTGAGCAGAAAAACTGCCTGTTTTTTGTTGGATACCTGCTGTGCTCAGGGAAACAGGACTTTGCATGTTTGTTGACATCATTATATGTTTATAAATAACATCAAAAAGGCACCTGTATCTGTCCTCAGGTCTCCTCTGAACTGGTACAACCTGTAGGGCCTTGGATTTTTTGACTTGCTGGTTAAATCCCAAATGGGGTCAGACCTTTGGTCTCATAGATTTGGTGGGGTTTATATTGCAGTGTAGATAAGACAGGCATAGAGGGAAAGTTAAAGTACATTAGATGTGCATTCTCAGGAAGAAAGCCCATGTGCCCAGCTGCAGTCATATTTTTACATTCATCTTAAACCAGTAGAATATTATAAGGAACGGCTGATCACTACTGAAGTGTGGACCAAGATGCTCAAAGTTATGCTGGTATGCACTGCTCATGGATCAGATTGTATGTGAAATACGCAGTGTGCAAGTGCTTTATTGCATTCCATATAGCCCCAAACATAAGCGCAGAGTCCTTACCAGTAACTGCCTTCAGAATGACCTAATAGATCAAATAGCCATGCAGGAGAGCTGTTTTCCTCCATAGATAACTACTATGCTGGCATTTTGGGGCAGCCATCACTTTTGTTTCATAATCATCCTCTCAACTTTCCCATTTTTTCAGCTTTCCCATTTTTATGACACTGAAGACTTCATAACTTTTCCCAGTGGATACAAACTGTGATTCACAGCTATCAGTGGGAAGCTCTGTCTGAGTTCTGCTTTTGAAAAGATGGCCAATTTCCTCCCCAACAGCTGCCCATTAAGCAAACTGCTTAATGAAATGACTAGGAAGATGGGTGCTCACCAGTGCATTTTCTCTGCACTTATTAAAAGCCCCTGAAGCCTGTAATCCACACACTGAGCTAGTGAGCATTATACTCATAATGCCTTGTCCTAATGCATTTTAAATCTCACTATTATTATCATTATTTATTATTGTGCTATTATTTATATGTTTCTATCATTTATTTCAATTTGATATTACTGTGGTCCTTACATAGGCCCCCACTGCGCTTTTCTGTGAGGTCCCATGGGAACCAAGAGAAGATCCTTGGGCACTTCCAGGCAACCCCAGCTGCAGGAAGGATTTGGCGACTTGAGATGTTCCTGGGAACGTCTGCTACAGCCTGGGCTTTGCAGAGGCTGAGTAAGACATGGAGAATCAAAGCCAGGTGCAGGCTGGCTTGAGCTGGGACATGGTGTCTGGACAGTGGGAGGTGAGTGGGGCACTTCAGAGATGTTCCTATTTCCATCCCCTGAAAGGACCCAGTGGTATTTGATACATAATATGAGAGCTTTGGTCAAAGGGGTGCCAAGCCTATTTACATCTCCCAGTGATGTGGATCCTTCAGCTGCTGATGGCAGAAGGGGAATCCCAACCAGGTGACCATACTCTCTGTGAAAGGCAAAGCAATCCCAGTGCTGTGGTCATCCTGGTCCATCTTAAGGATTGTCATCATGGGAGTGCTCAGCAATAGCTGAACCAGCTTAATGTGTTGTGAACCCAGGGGTGCCTCATGTTATGATGGTATCGTCTGAACTCAGCTGTGCTGCTGAGGATGCTGAGAAAGAACAGCATCACCTGGTCATTGAATCATGGGTGAGATATCAGAATCTACACTGCAATCCTTCCTCCTTAAACAACAGAGGCAGAATGTCCTCGTTTTCTCTCAACCTTCAGAAGGGAACATTTGGGGACAGGGATTGTCTCCTCATCATATGTTTGGCCTGCACTAAGCATGTGAGTCTCATGCTGGACTTTAACCTCCTGGTGCTACCACAATGCAATTCTCATTAATGGTGCAGTGTCCAGCTCCTTCCCAGGAGGATACAAAAGGATGGAAGGATGCTTTTCCCCTGTACAATAAACAACCACCCTTGCTGAAACTGTGTGAGGGCAGGGCCCGGTCAGGCATGGTGTCTCACTGCACTGATACAAAGCACAGCTGGGGAGGAAAAATAACCTTTCAGAGTTATGTTCAGTGATATATTGCTTGTAAATCTGAACGGGTTTGGGAAATTTTACAGAACAGAAAGAGCTTTGCTTTTCCAGAGGCATAATGTTATGGTAGAGTTATTCCAAAGCCAAACTCTGCTCTGAGTTATGCCCTGACATCTTCTCTCACAGGTATTTATAAAGTTATGATTAACAGTAGCAGACACAGGACTTCATTATTTCTTGAATTGCCTTTCTTTTTAACATTCTACAAGCTCAGAGAATTACATATGGCCTCATTAACCTCTGTGTCAAACTGCTAATAAGGCAAGGGAGGAGGTTCCCCCTCAGCTGCTTGGCAGACAATGTGAGTGCCCCATGGAAGGGCTGCCAAAGGAGCATTGGCACTTCCCACACCACACTTTGGACTTCACGTGACTGTGCCAGGTCATGGGTGGTAGCACAGGAACCTGAAATGTTTTGGTGCTCACTGTCCCTGTGAAGTTACTTCAGCTGAGAGGTCTGAATCACCAAAATGACTTAGGAAATCCCAGTCTCTGAGCGTCATCACCACCTGCATGAGTTTATCTCAATGGGATATTCAAAATGGGAGTTGAAGACACTGTGGTACTGAAACAGGGACCTGAGGTTCCAGAGAAGGAATGTGCATGCTTCTTGGAGGACAGGTGCCCCCTTTTGCCATTTTGTCTCTTGTCTTTGTTAAAAAAGCCATCAACATTTTCACAATGTATCCAAAGGACTTTGCATCTCTCCTTGTACAAGAGTGCTGGAGGGTGAATTGAAGATGTGTAGCTCTCCATAAAGTGCAGGATCCTAACTTCAACTTTTACAGGACATTTTGAGAGCTTAAAGTTAAGAATCTGTTCAAATGTTTTTCTACATGTGCCCTCACACCATGGTAAAAAGATGGCCCATATAAACCACTTTTCAGTTACAATCTAAGGGGGTTAAGGACTACAGCAAACCTATCCATAGGTGCAATGCAGACTCCAGACTTCCCTTTCTCTGGGGTAATTTTCCCTTCAGATTTCATCCCCTGGTGGCCAGCTGCCACAACCCTCTGCTCTTTAAGATTCACAGGGGATGTGGTATCTCCCAAAGTTTCTCAGCTTCAAGCTGTTGTGAACTTCTCTAAGTAAGGCACAAGGACAACTTAACCACTCTTTCTGAGAGACTTAGTGGTCAAAAACTAAACTGCTTTGAAAGCAGAACCAACAGGGTTTAATGAGCGAACAGTAACACCATGGGAGTGTACTGATCCCCCAAATCTATAATAAAGAGATAAAGTTAATAAGATTCAATAAGAGAGAACAGCCCCATTAACGTTTTAAGAGCACTGTCTAAACATTACACACATTATTTACTGAGTTCCCAAGCTGAATTCTCTGTGCACAGGAACACTCCAAATTCATTATCTTTGGATGCAAAGCTGGGTAAATTCAGCGGTAATTAATCTCCATTTACCCTCTGCGTGTGTTTCTGAACAGACGAAAAGTTCATTGAAAAAGTTCTTTCAGCCAGTCTGAAAGAAAAGCACTGCTTTGATAAGCAAAAAGACACCAAACACGGGCCTCTCAAAGGGAAACAGAGCAGTTAGCCAGTTTCTGCGTGGTTCAAGCCAGGTGCTCATTGCAAATTCAGTAGCATGCACTGGCAAGTGTCAGTGGCAGAGGAACTGAAATGACTGAAATTCTTATGCCAGCGTAATTTGCTGAAGGCGATGAACTGAGGGTTAAGGAAAATTGTGCATGTGTCGAGGATTATAAAACAAATTAAAATGAAGGCTAACAAAAGAAGTGCAATATTTATGCATTTCTTCATGCTTTTCACTCCGTGGTACTCAGCCTGTGAAAGGCTCTTAAGGTGGCATGGGGACATTGCTATTGTGTATATTCATTTGCTCCTAAAAAGAGAGCTCAGATGTAGTAGACTACAGAATGCAGCTGATTCTGGTAACATTTATTAGTATCACCATTAACCCACCAAATATTTACAACCCACAATTACTTCTAGTCATGTGATATTTAATCAACACCAAAAAAATGCAGGGAGTATTCTGTTCAATGTATTCCATCTAACTGTTTCAATTTTGGTATGCCAGCCCATTTTACCATGTATTCCTCCACTTCCCCTTAAATTCCGCATTCATAGATTCCAGTTATACAAAAGTAGAAATGCATTAATCACCCATGACTTACTGCAGTGGAGTCTATTACATGGTGTAATGCACTTAATGTTTGATACCTAATTTACTTCAACTTTCTAAGTTATTAAGCACCCCCCTGTATGATCACCCAGCATGGCCCAGTAACCAAATAGGTTATCACTTTGTGGAATGGGAAACAAGTCCCCTGTGAAATATGCTTTTAGTTATGTATTCCCAGCCCTCTGCTGGCAAGACCTGCCATGGAGCTGAATGGAGATGTGAGGACATGTGCCCATGTCTCTGCCCTGCATGGTCATGTGCCCATGTCCAGCCCTTCTGCACCATAAATTGGGGGTTTGAAATCAAGATGTGCCCACTTGCCCCTTTTCCAGTGCTGATGTGGGGTGGAAACCTCTACAAGCAAAGGGGACCAAAGAGGTGACAGGAATTGTATTTTCAGTTGCCATCACAATCATCACCCAAGACCAGCTGCAAGGATTTGGGCCTTCTTTTAATTGCAGAGACCTTAGCATGTTTGGCTATGAGAGGCAGAGGTACATTGTCCTCACCCTTTGGTGACAGACTGTCAGAGGTGCCTGCAACAGTCAACCCAAGGAAACAAAGCAAACTGGGTGGTTTTTCATTTTCTGTCTACATTTGAGCAGACTGAATACCACTACCTGAAACACTAAAGATAAAACAGAGACTATATTTGCATTCCACTGTAACATGGAGATATTTTCACACTGGTTAAAGTCTTGGAACTCACAGACGCTCCAGGCTCGCTCCAAGCAGTGCTGCCAGAGATGACCAGGAGCCCACCATCCTTCATCTCACCATACAAACCAAAGGACAAAAAAACTTCCAACTAGCCTCCAACAGTTGCAGTCTAAGTGTAAAACAAGCGACAACAGATGGGATCAGACAGACGGGGGAGTAGAGGGGGAAAGATGAGGTAATATTAAGGAGTGTGACAGGCAGGGGTCTCGGCACATCGGCAGCCTAGCTGTTGTCAAGTGGTGTTTTTGTAGGCATCACATATTAAGGTTGTATTTGGAGAATTATAGATTTTACACTTGATTTTCTGGCAGGGAAACAGGGAGCGGCTGCCAGCTACGAGGCATCTTGGAAATGAGATTAGTTTTTGAACCTATTCAAGTGATCTTCTCATTGTTATTTCTTTGTAAGGACCAAATCCTGATCTTAATTACACAAAGTTCATTTGAATATCTCCATCAACTGCCATGGAGCTACTCCAGATTAACAGAAACTTAACATCAATGTCACGACCTGGATTTTCAAGAGAAGCACGACAGTTTTATATCATTGCAATCAATGGTTAAAAAGTCACATTGCTATGGCTTGAGAAGGTTTTTCCATACGCAAAGGAGATCAGAATCTGACCCATTCTTTGGTATTAGAATAGATTGGGATCCAAAGGATAAAGTCTATATATGCAGATTCTTCTATAGCATCAATAAATAATGCAATTGTGGTAATTGAGGTTACACTTTGTGAACAGCAGTATTAGGATTTACATTCCATACAAAGCAAGTTAGATGAACAAGCATAATACCCAGTCCCGGTCCACTTCCCTTACTCTGTCATTTCTACAGCTGCCCGCATGCTGCAGGTGCTGATAGAACACACATCTGACTGTAATCCACGCGTCAGCCTGATAGCACACCAGTTCTGGGAGAGACTGCCTCCAGCAATCATTTCAAGCCTGGTTAAAGCAGCAGAATGGAATCATCAAATCAAATGTTGAAAGTTACATGTTCTAATAATGGAAATGAGATCTGTTGGGCAGGTTTTTTGTTTCCTATTCTTTGACAGAAAAAATAAATGAGAAATGCCTTACAAAGTCTAACACTAATGTATGTATCCCTCAGTAATGAGAGGTATGAATGGCTGGGTCTATAACTCGTTATAAATCTTTCATTCTATAAACTGCCCGTTGGCATTATTCTTGGTAATGCAGATCTATATGAAGTTAGTAGGTCCTTTTTTTAATCCCCAACTTACTAAGCAAGACAAAAAAGAGCGGAATTACAGTGGAAAAAAATTACTCCCCTGGAGAATTACAGTACAGCCACTTGCTGACAAATTGTTAGTATTTAAATCACTTTTCTAGCTTTTAATATGGAAAACACTTTCAATCACTGAAGAACCTTTATTTAAGCTAGTGGGTGGCAGGGATGTCATCGAGGAGACCAGACTGGCTCATCTGCCTCAGCACAAGGACTGGACCAGATGATTTCTCAGGATTTGTTCTAGTCTGCCATTTAAAATTTATATGAAATAACTCTGGTCTGACTACACGTTCCAAACTGCATGTAAGACGTACGAAGATATCCTGTTGCCAGCAAGAATTGTCACAGAATTCCAGTTCTCCGAGACCTGAGACACAATAGCACAGGGTTGCATTGCATGTGGGGATGGACCGAAATCAGAAAGATTTACCCAAGGCAGTTACCACACGGGATGGAGACAGTGGCTAAATAAATAAAATACAATCAGGATTCAGTCTACCCCCCACGACCACACAGCTATAATAGCATGGAAGGTGATTTTACAAACCAAACCATCACTGTATTTGTCTCCGGCTTTTCCCCTGCTGGAATTCAAGTTTCTTTAATACCAAGGATTAATGGCAAACCTTTAAAGAGAGTTGGGAGCATGAGAAAGCAGCAGACAAGTGCAGCAATTCCTTAGGTCTGCACACTCACTTTCTCTTTTACAGCTTTGGGTCCACATCAAGAGGTCTCCCACCCTGGCAGGGTATTGAGGCACAAAATCATCCTCTTTGCTTGTCCAGGCACCCCTTGCTACTGAATACCCCCTACTGGGGTAGCCCACCAGCAGCATCCCTGCTGCGCCGCAGGTAGCTTTCCCGTACAGCTCCCTGGGGAGCACGCACAGACACACAGACACAATGAGAGCCTCCGACTGGAAATT
>JAVHNF010038543.1:4396-16544 GCA_034783455.1 Micropsitta finschii
CAAAAGACATCTGTACATTATCAGCAAAACACAGCTGCTAACACCAGAATTTGTTGGATGACTATGTCCTCTATTCTTAAATAATGTTGGGAAATGAGGATAGCTACTTTTGCAGATACATGCAAACTTAATTTTGAATACAGCTTAATTTTAGTACTGACTTGTTTCTTGTTTAAAACAAACATATAGAGCAGTAAGGAAAGAAGTTGAAAGTAATGAGACACACAATATTTACTGCTGACAAAGTAATTCAGAGTTTCAATGAGATATGAATATATGCAATGCTCTTGTTGCTTTAGAATTTACTTCCTAAAAATTATATTTATTATTATATTTATTGTTTGCTGACCATTAATGGTTTGGGGACTATCTTATTTAGAAAGGAAAGATTACATACTTCTACTCATGGTAATAAAAGAATTTCTATATTTCACAGATGTGTTATGCTCACATATTTTGATTTTCTGGTGTTTTGGTTTTGGTTTTGGTTTGTGTTTTCTTTGCTGTTGTTGTTGTTTTCCGAATGAATCAATTCCTCTGTAGAGTCTAAGCAAGAATTTCCAGAGAGAAATATAAACTAATATCAGTTTTTCTCTGAGACTTTACAATTTTCTTGTCTTGTTCTCAAAATTCACATTATTTTACCTATTCAAGTTTCCCTTATATTAAGCTTCTAGAGCATTTATAAAGTTAGATATAGGAATATTTTTCAAATCATACTTGTTCTTGAAGAATCAAAGACTATTCGCTGAAAAGATTCCCATTCTTAAGGAACTAAATATAATTGAACTATTCTATCATACCTTGAAGAAATTCATACAAAAACTGTATAAGAACCAAGAACTCAATATATCAAGATGTTAACTTATATATGTTTAGACAAATATGTATATACAATTTATATAATATTATTTACATACAATTTTATATATTTATATTATTTATGGTTTTTAAAAGCAAGTATGCATAAATTATCAAAAGGCATTATAAATATATATATACTTGTCAAAAGTTTAAGTATAGAGATTTCAAAATTGTTATCCTCTTTAAATAATCAAGCTGAAACACATAAAGCAAGCTACATAAAATGGGACTCGTGGTTAGTAAAGGTCCAATTTCAGCCCATCTCATTTTACTGGGTAATTTTCTACAACTGAATGATTTCTTCTCACCCTTTCCCTCACACTACTTTATTGTATGTGCTTGAATGAGTCATTGCTTTTTATGTCCTATTGATCTAACAGAAGTGTAGAGGTAAGATCTCGAACCTGACAACAGTAAAAGATGATGCTTTAATTGTGAGGAGACAGTGAGTATTATCTGTGTATTATTTTTTCCTGTGTATTATACTAGTGGTTACAAGTCACTCCAAAATGTTCCTTTGCAGTGAATTTTTTTATGGGATGCCTAAGTATCAGATATTAAATAGGTGAAGTATCAAAAGGAATATTACATCTTGGGTGTTATTTCATGAAATTGATAATGCCTAGTGGGATCTTGAACCCTGATAAATTTACAGATTAACATTACAGATGTACTATAGAGATGCATGTAAGGATTTCCTGCAATTTCTTTAGGTTATCCTGTTTTGGCTCAAAATTTCTTTTCGACATATTTTCATTGACACTATACTAAGATGCTGAAAACACAAAGTTTTTTTATTCTCTATTATTCCTTCTGTTCCTACTGTTTATTCCCACCTGAAGTCAGAATCTCAGATTGCTGCATCAATCGTAGCACAGCAATGAGGAGTGATGTCACAAAGAAAGGATTATTATTTCAGGTTAGAGAAAGCAGACAAAGCATATTAATTTTTGAGAAAGAAATCAGGTTTTCCTACAAATGTCCTTTCAAATAGAGAATAACGGAAATGAAATTAAACCAATACGTAGTATGTCTGCAAGTAGATATTTCTTTTTTCTTAAAGAGATGATTTTCAAAGCTGTTCCACAAGAAGTCAGTGATCTTAAAGGTGACTCAAACAGAAACAGACAAGTGAAAGGTGGAATTGCATCTCAGTGGCATGAAAAACAAAGAAGCTTGAAAGTTCTATTTCTTTGCCTCTTTCCACTTTAATCCACTTTAATCTTGTTATTGCTCCGTTTTCCTTCTTTATTTATATTTTTTTTTTCCATCCATTTAAATAATACAGGGTTTGTATCAATGGCCAAACGAAAAAGTAACTGAATCATGAAATTAACAATTGGTAGTAAAATGAAACAACACATATTTAGAACAGGGTCTTAGCATGATGAAATTCTTTGTTAGTATCTAGTTAATTTAATTGCCAGAATACAGAACAATAAGCATGCATCTGAGGTTTACAAGAATTCCAGTGAAATCAAAGGGATGAAATATAGCACTATCTATTTGTACTGGAATAAAAAAAAATAGAAAAATTTGTTTAAAAAATAAACCCAAAACCAAACCAAAACCAAAATCAAAATTAAAAAAAAAAAAAAAAAAGACTACTAACATTTTCTAACTCTCTCTTGTGTCTCAATAGAAGTTATTATATCAACATGGTCACAAAACCTGTGTTCATTTTTAATTCTGAGGTGTCACTTTTAAAATCAAACATGTATGTCTGCCTGTATTAGCTTTGCTAATGTTTTAAATTTAATATCTCAAGTGATCAATATTGTGTTCAGAAAAATCAGCAGTTGAATGCATGTTTATGTATTTTTATAAATAATATTATTATAGATTTCAATTTCCTGAAATTAAAGTATATCCTACAAGAACACCACTGGAATCTGTTTTCATCGGGAGGAAAAAAAAACAAAACAAAAAACAAAAAACTGTAGTTTTAGTTTTTGTACATACAGCCTTAGATGTAAAAAAAATTGTAAAGAAGAAACCCGAGACCCACTAAAATTACTGACAGCTCTTTCACTGATTTCCTTCCGACAATTATTCCCTGACTGGCAGTAGCCTATGTTTTAGTTGAATTGCTCAAAGAGGTATCTACTTATGCTCTTTTATAAGGCAGGTTGTTATAAAACTAATTTAGATGTAATAGCCATTTATTAATAAAAAACCCAAAAACTGTCATGGAAAAAAAAAAAAAAAAGAAAACCAACATATTTTCAAACCAAAACTAAACCAAAACAATTACTAAATATTTTAAAGGCCATGAAATTAATTTCAGATGAATATATTAATTATAGGCATATTTAATTTCCCTCTTTTACTGTCAGAACTGTCTCACAAGACATTTCCTTGCAACAAAAAAAGATTTTACGTATGAATTAGTCTCCCATAGAAATTTAACCATGGATTTAGATCTGATTCTCTTATTCCCTAAGTTAATTGAATACTCCACAAGATTTCAAATTAATGTAAGTCTCACATAGATTTAAGATGAGGTCTTATGACTCATTGAGCCCAGTGGTTTTCTTTTGCAATGGATACTCCTAATAATTAAAAGAATGTTCATCTTCTGTAGTTTGCTTAGTTATAACCTCCCCCAAAAGTTTCCCAGGAAAACCTTCTTCAACTAGTTTTTAAACAGACTCTATTATAGCAAAGCTCAGAACAATGAAAACATCCAGGTGCATTATTTCATCAGTGATAGAAACATAGAATCATAGAATAGTTAGGGTTGGAAAGGACCTTAAGATCATCCAGACACCAATTTTAGCCCTTACTCCTCCATCTGACCATGGCAGGAGTAAAACCACTCAGTCTGGCAGCTCGGAAAACCCTTCCATGCCCAAGGAATCCCTTAGTGGAGCAATCAGCAGTACAGCTCCCTGCTGTAGGTGCCCCGGGGAGGGATGGCTGCAGGAAAGAGGAGGTGAGCGTTGTTATCTGCCTCTGTATTTCATAATGTAACAGACCACCACATCTCCTTGGCATGGTCTTTTGGGGTCTCTGAAATGATGCTCATCAAGAAAGAAGCTGAAGGCCCCGAGAGCCACCTGATGAAAAGCGAGTTTTGATGCGCTGTAAACCCTCCCACCCATCTTCACCCTGCCACAGGCAGCCCTCCCCTTTCCTCACGCACTAGAGAACATCACAAGCCTATTGGAAAAAGGTGTTGGAAATTAAAAATGAGATTTACTCTATTTAGTCTTCAATTAAGGAAGAAGAGCTTACTCCATCTCTCTAGGGCAGCAAAAAGTGGAGCAGACTGTTAGGTTCATTGAACATTAATGATCATTTCCTATTACGCTGAATTATTGTTTCCTTAGCCAGTGATCAAATACAATAGCTTTATTAAAGCCCATTTCGGCTAGAATAAAGAGACAGCGCCTTTCTGCTGTGGTAGCTCTTACAAGTGACAAAGGAGAAAGGGATTTACAAGGGGGTGATTGTTGGAAGCAAGGGAAGCAAAGCTCCCCGGTACTTTTACAAATGCCCTCACCTTCCCCTCACCCCGGTGAAAGAGATAAGGAGCTGCCTGAACAAGAAGTTAGCTTCAGCTTTGTGCTCCCCCAGTTGCCCTGCAGCAGGCACCGTGGAGCAGGTCTCTGGTGGAGCCAACACAACGCAGAGCTCACCCCACAGGAAAACATGGAAACCCCTAAAAAGGCATTTAACTCATGACCCAGGCTAAAGCGTGGGCTTTGGCAGTGAGGAGCAAACACAGGACATAACAGTGCAATCCTATGGGGGAAAAAGATAACCCAAAGCAAAATGAGTCAAATCTGGTGTAAGTCTATGGAGGCAACGCTACACTCCTTAGAAAAATATTAAATCGAAGAGTTTTAGTGTAGTTCTGTAGAGGCCACTGTCCAATGTAATTACAGTGGCAAATTGATGCTCTGACATAAGGACACTGCTGCTGAAAGGATACGAAATGATGGCAAATATTTCCTAAAACCCAAGGCTGAAATTAAGCCAGGGGAACATTGTAAACAGCTTTTGAAGCATATTGTTTGTACCACACACCTCCTGTGTCCCTCTCCAGCACTACTGCACTCTTGCAACATGACTGGGTAGTGAGGCCCTGGCACAGGGTGCCCAGAGAAGCTGTGGCTGCCCCATCCCTGGCAGTGTTCAAGGCCAGGTTGGATGAGGCTTGGAGCAACCTGCTCCAGTGGAAGGTGTCCCTGCCTGTGGTGGGGTCTTGGAAGTGGATGAACTTTAAGGTCCCTTCCAACCCAAAACATACAAGATGCCTTTCATTCTTTACTTTTCTTTCGTTTCTCCTACTATTGTCTAATATTTCATTTGCTTTCTGTAAATCATTTGCTTCTGTAAACCCTTTTCCAGTGATTTCTGACATATGATTTGCTTTTTTATCTGCCACCAAGTTCTGAGATCATTTACACATTTAATTGCTTTGTTTTCAAGACTAAAACAGAGAGAACCTGAGCTGCACACATTTTTACCTGTCATCTGTGGGTATTACATGCACTGTAACCCACAGATAGCAAAAGCTCAAGAAATCTTTTAAAGAAAAAGGAAACTAATTCAACAGACTAAGAAGGTCTTTAAAAATACAAATACATTTAATGAAAAGATACAACAAATCACAGCAATAGAATACAATGATCACAACCTCTGAGTAAAGTGAAACTCTATTAGACACTGTCATCTTCAAGGGCAGTCACTTCCAATTCTACCATGTAATAACAATTTTAAGTCATTCATACTCACATCCCCCAATCTTCTTCCTCAGCTCCCCATAGCAGATTAAGCCATAAAGCTCCAAGGAGGATTTTTTCAGCCCTTGAGAGAACACTGGAAAGGAGGAAAGGTGGAAGTGAGATGCAGACTGCAGATATCCATACACAGCTACACTGCAGATACCCATTTCAACACTGAAAATGAGATTTGTATTTTCAATGAGACAAACATCTCATGGAAGATCAGACTGAGCTCTGTTTCAAGAAACGCCATAATGAGACAAGTTCACCAATTTCCTTTTGGTGACTTAAATATCTGGGAAATACAACATTTTTTAGATTACGGGAGAAAAAAAAGCTGCTTCTCTTTAAACAAATATGCAACAATTCAATATGCAAGATAAAGCTAATTCATAGTAAAGCTAACTCTGGCATCACTTAACTGTTTATGCTTTTTAAAAGAGATGCCCAGATGCCCCCACAAAAATGTATACAGAATTCTTTCTTCTATGAAAATTAAGAAGCAGGTGTGAATTTTCCAGAAGACAAAAAATGTTTCCATGCACAAATTCACTGTAGAGATTTAATGCAAGTTCTAGATTCTAAGTTTTCATATGAAGAATTGCACACATTTCATTCAACCTGACAAGGTTTTTTCCTCCTTTCTCACAGATGATGTGGACATTACTATTGATAATAGATCTAAATGTCTACGACACCACTGAAAGACAGTCTTGTAGCTTACAAAACAGGTTAGAATAGTCACCTGCTCATCGAGAACTCAGTTCTCTAACTTGCAGACTCATTTAATCTCAAAACCCAGGTACACATATTACTAATACTAAGGCTAACCATGTTCTTGTACTAATTCTTAATTACCTTCAGACAATGACATCTCAGACCTTACAGGTATAGATATAGAACATTATCCAGAAAACAGATTAAGTTTCCTCATGACATTCTTTTTTTTTTTAAGTTCTTTCATGCTGTGTTTGACAGGCTATATCATACACTATTTTTCCACTTCTTCAGCTTTTTTCAAGCCATCTCCATTTCTCATTAATGAGTTCTTTTTAACTGGAGAGGCTCTGGCCACAAATCACATAGATGAATTTACTACCCCAACTTTGGCTGATGTTAGAGTTGTATCAAGATCAGAATATTCAACCACTATGAAACTGCCATGATTTATGCAACTTGGAATATAGCATCAGAAGTATAGGAAAGCCCTGGAGACCTCTACTTCGTCAACAAGCCAAGAAGAAAACTGACATTCTTCATACCTTAAAAATCAAAAGAACTAGATCTCAGTAAAATCTGTTCACTCAGAAATAAATGTCTTTAACCCATTATTCAGATGAGGCTACTCACAAACTGACTTGACTCCTCACTGTCCATTACTGAATAGGACGAATTTGATAAAAACCCATTATCAGTGATCATACATTAGTATTATTGTTACAAAACACCACTAGCAGTACTTACGACTTCCAAATTTTGTTTTCCTGGGGAAGAACAGAAAAGGGGAATATGGCAGTGGGTATCCTAAACTACTGAACCAATCCTACAACTTAAGGCTTATTTAAAGTGTGAGCAAATATTTCGCCATTTACACTTGTATCAGACATTTTTATTTTTTTTAACTTCTGCTGTCCCTCAAGAAGTGCAAAGTAGGGCTGAAGTCAATTTGCTCAATGAAGTCATGCCTGACTAACATTTAGGCAGCAGAACCTGGCTTGTCCCCAGTATTAATGGTAGGATCAGTGTTTATTGTGCTGTGGTGTGTTCATATAAAAGCAGCAATACAAATATCAGTTTTTGCAAAGCATTTTCCGAAGCCCATGAAGCTCAGCATGGCCACACTGATGAAAACAACATGAATGCATCTTCACAGACATCCTATTCAGTACTCATTTTCTGATCTCCAGCATTCCTACTCTCCATGATGGCACTGAAAAGCAGGAATAACTCTCATGAGGCTGTGAGCTCTATGCTAAGCCCATGTCATTGCATACTCACCATTATCAAAGTCAATGTACTTGGAGATCTTGTGCCAGGTGCGGTAGTAGAAGTGGCGGACCTGTTCCTTATTCTTCACCATGCTTGCTGGTTTGCCCTTCTTCTTGTATTTCAAAGCAATGTTGTTCTGGATAGCCTCAAAGTCCTTCCCATGCTAAATAATAAATAAAACAAATACAAATACTCAAAACCAAACTTGTGTCTTGCTGTAAGACAATACAAACAATGACTTCGGGGGTTCTTCATGGGAAATTAGATTTTCAGGGTCATCAACAAAATCTTGGGTATCAAAACTCAACAGCAAAAGAATGACAGTGATGTCCTTTATTTTATATAAAGTGCATTTCAGATGCCAAATTAATTATTTTTTTCCAATTTCTTTCACTGTTTAAAAATAAAAACTGTAAGATGCTAGCAAACTTAAAAAAAAAGCCAAAACAACCCAAACAACTTTACTCAGAAATGTGCTGAGCAGCAGAACTGAAAATACCAACTCAGATTTCTTTACTTTCCTCTGCATTTTCCCTCCTACCTCCACTTCTAACTAGGGTGAATGAAAAGCCTGTAATATATAACAGTTTAACTTTTATTTACAGAATTTCATGTTCCAGTCATCAGAAATATAAAATCTGTTTAAAAAAATGGAGGAAAATAGTCTTTTCTTTTTCTTTTAATAAAAACTTCTAACAGAAAACATGATTTTACACTGTAGGTCAGTCCAAAGTTTATTCTCAGAGTAAAATCAAGACACTTAGGTGTCCCTTTAAAATTAACTGCTGTAAAATCACTGGAGTTCAAAAGAGGAAAATTTTATTTTATATATAATATCACTAACCTCCTGCTATCTCAAAATTTCTTCGTATTCAAAAGAGGTTGGAATTGATTCAAATACAAAGCATGAGAACCTCTTTTAAATGGTAGTAACACAAAAAAATTGGGAATGGAGGTCCAAATTTTGGGATGGAGTCACAAATCCATCTTAGGGAAAAAAGTCAGAAGTTTTGAGTGATGAAGTGATTTAAAAATTACATGATTACCAGGAACATCACTGCAAGTCAGAGGAGGTAAAGAGAGAAAACAGTGGTTTAAATGTGTTCACTTCTTCCACACAACACATGTGTGAATCATGCCTACCACTAAAAAATGTATTTGTAAGAAGATTCACATGTGCAGAAAAAACCCTCACCAGCACTGCTTTTGTTTTCCCCTTTAGTATGTATTTTCATAACAGAAGTGCTCTTAAAATAATCCTAAACCAGGAATACATCATACATGTCATACAAAATAAAAGATGATTTAACTTCTCCTTATCTCTCAGACTTACTCCTGAACTGGTTCAAACCCTTCTGTGACCAAAGACCAATCACAATGCTGATCGTTCTTATTAGAACAGAACATATTTTCTTGTTTGAGAATACCAGAATAAATGTGTTGCCTTTGAAAGTTGGGATGGGGACACTACGCTATGTATTTATTCCTCATTTGAAAGAGAGCTGTATCTGAAAAATAACTGAAATTATTATAAACATTTATGAATAAAACACAAATATTTCACAAAAAAAGAGCTTTTATCACCAGCTGGCTTATAGCCATCTGTACAAACACATGTGTGTATAGACACATTTTGCTCATGAAAATATCAAATGCATCAACCTTCTCTAGGGATACTCAGATACTACGCAAAGCCATCTAAGTGTGTTATTGTACCTCATACAGTCCCTCGAAGAAAGTATTTTTGTCCTCTGTGCTCCACGATTCCCACTGCCTCCTGACCTTCTTTCCTTCCTCCTTCTCTCCAGCTGAGGAGCCCAGGTTCCTTGCTGCTGACTTGGAATTCCCAGCAGAATTGGTGGGAGGAATTCCTGATGTGCCACCAGATGCAGTCCCTCCATTATCTGCTGCTGCAAAAAAACCATGACCAGAATGAATATTAAACCAAGAGGAGGATGGCTCATGGGTAGAGGTAAGTGAGGAACTTGGAATTTTGAGGAACTCAGAATTTCCTCCTTCTTCATCACTCCCTTCTGTACCAGGTTTATATTTCAAGATATTTCCCCTGAAATATAATTTTTGTATAACAAGATTTGTGTTGAAAAAATAAAATCTCAAAGAATGAAAAACAAGGGGAAGGCTTCAACAGCAGATGTAAGACAGGTAAGCAGGAATACACCAAAGCAACCTCTAAAACACAACATATACTTTGATGCTTATACACTGGTGTGCTCAAAGTTGCCCTTTTGCAGCTGAGGGGAACTTCTGAGTGATGCTGAACATGCATGTGACAATAACACAAATTAAAGACCAGAAAAAAACAGATGGAAGGTCACATCCTTGTCTTCGGTCTTGATCCTACTGCCTCCAAAGTAACTGTGGTAACTAAAGGACTGAAACAGGTACACTGAAGTTCATCACGTGACAATGGATCAGCAGTCTCAAGAGCCTGATCCTCAGTGTGAAGAGCATCATCTCAGACACTGAGCTCATCTAGGATGGCTAAAGGTATCGCAGAGAAAGGGGTACCTTGAGCTGTCCCCAACTCCTTCTCCTTCCCTTGAGCTTCTCCAAACTCTCAACCCCTTTTTCCCCAAATCGTTGTGGCACTTCTGAAAAAAGGCACAGAAGAGTCACTTTGATTATACCTTTGTCAGTTATCAGCACCCCAAGGAACAGAGATCAGAAAAAAAAACTAAATCCCAAAGATCAGAAATCCTGGAATGAGAAAAAAGTCTGACAGAACCAAGAGAATCTGGTGCTTATGCAAGTAGGGCACACGGAAGAAAATGGGATGAAGAAACTGCAGGAAGGTGAGAGCTATATCTGCTCCTGGAAGATTCCATTCGCTCACCTTGATTCAGAAGAATAATCCTTTTTAATTTTTTGTGTTTAATTACCTCTGAAACTATTAGTCTTTCAAAGACATTTTGATCAACAAAAACATTAGCAACTAACCTTAAACCTGTGATCTACTGACAACAGAAATGAAACCAAACATCATGCTTGGCTTACACTGTAAAAGATAATCAGAATGTTAATTCCAGTTACAGACCTTTATAAAACAGAAAACATAAACTCAGGCCAGCCAATTATTTGCTTATAAATCCAGCTTGCACGATAGAGTGGTCCCAACTAGTTTCCCATTTTTACACACTGTCACAGTTCTACCATATTTAGGCTTAAAATGTTATATTTTAAAATCTTGCAAATTCTGTAAAGCAGCTTGTTTACCTGACAAAGTCAGTGGGTTTATATCTATACATACATATAGATCTCATTCAAGACCCAGAATAACCAAGTTTGATAATCCTAGTATTATTTAAACAAAGAGTATCAGAAGAATCAACTATTACAGACTTACTATGTTTTAGAGATTTGAAAGGCTTGCATGTAAATCTGAACTGTAATTATTCAGTTGTAATTTGAAAGTAATTCCTTTGGGTGACAAAACCATATTTCTCCTAATCCTAAAAATCTGCTTGTTCAAATGATGAAGAACATCTGAAATCAAACCTGGAATCCAGTAAGATGTGTGCAAAGAAATTTTTTTCCTGCACACAATAAATATTTACTCAACAACAAATATGATATTGCAACAATTTTAAGGTTAATGTTTCTTTTATTTCTAGGAAATGACTATTTGATCCTTTTGAAGAAAACGACTGTCACCACAGGGATGCACGTGAGGCAAAACATGAGAAAGAATTGGACATCTTGTAGAAAATCAACTTCTCAAACACCTTCTCTATTTCCTAAAGCTTTCATCTATCTGTGAATGGCATGACATCATCTCAAGCTCTGTTTTCTGTAGAAAAAGATGTTGTCTTTGTATTTCTAAGCAAAACACAAACACTTGTAAAAATTTATATAAAGGGATTTAAAGACTGCAATTAAAAGAAAACTGATATGAAGATGACAAATACTGCATGGGATCAAATAATCGTGTCACTGACAGCATCAGTGCCTAATCATGGCTACAGCCACAAGAAGTTCTTCCTTCCAGGCTCTACCTCACTTTAGGGTTCTCTTTTCAGCTTTCCACTGGCAGCTCTTACATGCCAGCCGGTTCCTATCTGTGACAGATTCCACATCCATAGAAGCTGGAATCCCCAGAGTAAATCCCAATACGCCCACAGAATCATATAATAGTTAGGGTTGGAAAGGACCTTAAGACCATCTAATTCCAACCACCCTGCCATGGGCAAGGACACCTCACACTAGACCATGTCACCCAAGGCTTTGTCCAACCTGCCCTTGAACACTGCCAGGGATGGAGCATTTACCACTTCTTTTGGCAAAACGTTCCAGTGCCTCACCACCCTCACAGGGAACAACTTCTTCCTTATATCTAACCTGAACTTTCCCTGTGTCCTGGGTTCAGCAGCAGCAGTCATTTTTCTCCTTCTTAGTAGCTGGTGCAGCGCCGTGTTTTTGACCTTCAGCCTGGGAACAGTGCAGATAACACCAATGGTTTTAGTTGTTGCTCAGTAATGTTTACTCTGACCAAGGACTTTCTCAGTCTCATGCTCTGCCAGGGAGGAGGGGAAACCCGGAGGAAG
>JAVHNF010038554.1:0-11386 GCA_034783455.1 Micropsitta finschii
TAATACTGAACACAGCATCACAGTGATAATGTGTTTCATATTTGGGGTTCCTTGTGTCTGCATTTGGGAGAGTGGTCAGGGCACTGCAGTAGTAGCTAGTGGACTTCTGGACTGCTATCCTCAGGAAGTTAGCATGCAGTTTTGGGGCTGAATCCCTTGCCTCTTCTGAGGTAATGTTTGAGTCAGCTGGACTTGTGTCCATTCACTGAAGTTGTTTCTCACTATAAATTCTGTGGTGGTAACTGAAAGCTCTTGAGTTGCCTGTGTTTCTACCTTCCCACCCCCTCCATGTCTGGAGACGGATGCAAATACTGTTTACATTTCTACCTAAGCTTGAGATAGAATCAATAACCAGATACCTGTGATCAAATACCCCCATGCAAATTAAGTATATATATTTATCATTAGACTGAGAAACTGCTTTTAAGATCTTCCTGTGCCAAGTTATTTAGTGACTGTTGCTATCCTTAGCTCTGAACTGCACCTTCATTATCTTTGGTAATGTTACTGAAGTGTCTACTTTATCTGGCATTAACTTAAAAAAAAAAAATATATATATATAAAATAAAATAAAATACTGCTGTTCTGCATCTCAGTTATCTCGTAATGCTTTGCCTTGTTTCTTGCTGGCTATGAGGCTGTGTTGTGCAGGCTCCAAGTGGCAGAAAATACTGCTGGGATGGGATGGTGGGGAGGTATGGGCACCTCTGTAGTGTAGAACAAGTATAGCATAAGAATGGGAGCACAAGCTGTTTAATTTGAAGGAAACTGTTTTCTCCTAGCACCCTCTCCCAGCCACAGCTACATTTTGTCTCTTCTCACTCCCTCCAGGTGCTGGTTCTTGTTCCAACCAGGGAACTGGCTACACAGGTAGCCAAAGACTTCAAGAATCTCACTAAGAAACTGTCAGTGGCTTGTTTTTATGGAGGAACTCCTTATAAAGAACAGAGTAAGTAAACACTAGGGAATTACTAGTGGATTAGAGTTGACTATCTCCAAATGCATTTCATGAATGAAACTGACTTTTTTTCTCCCTCAGAGTTTCAGTTCAGTCAGGAACCATGATACTGCATTCAACGTAAGCATACAGCCTGGGTTAAATTATTTTAATTCCAGTAAATCGTGATTTAAAAGAATGGTTGTATGTCTGTGAAGTGACTAGTCCTTTTAGTTTCTTCCTTTTTGTGTGGGTTTTGTGTGGACATACACTGGGACTAGATGACTGTCCAAGGAAAAGAGAGAACAGCATATGTGTGTGCAGCTCTGTTTCCAGAGGTAGCTGTGAAAAAGAATTTATTTGAAACACTAGAGTCTTTACTGTAATAAAGCTCTGGAGGCTTCTAATGCTAGCTGATTGTTGCTTGAAACTTGGTGCATCTTACTGTAACTTTGCCTGTGGTTTAGCTGGTATTCCTGACAGGGCAACATGGACTGCCATCACACGTACTTGTTTGTAACCCAGGCTGGACGTAGTGGTTTATTCGGAGATTAATGTGAAGTGCAGTAGGTTTTTGATTGTAAAATTAGAACTATTGCTGTGTACTGGTAACTTTTTACCTTGTTGTCTCTTAGCATTCTGACACTGTGCTTGCTTTTCCATGTTTTCTTCCAGTTGATCTCCTTAAAAGTGGCATTGATGTTCTAGTGGGAACACCTGGACGGATTAAAGACCACATTCAGAATAGCAAACTGGAACTTTCCAGCGTGAAGCATGTTGTTTTGGATGAAGTTGATCACATGTTAGACATGGGCTTTGCCGAACAAGTGGAAGAAATATTAGGATTTGCTTATAAAAAAGGTAAATTATAATGTTAGGAGAGGAACTGGAGACAATACAGAAAACAATTTGAAACCTGCTGGTGCACCCCCAACTTGAATCCTTTATGAGATGCTAGTATTGGACCTCAGAGAAAAGAGTAAGGTAGAAATGGAAAAGGTTCAAAGCAAGGTGACAGATGGCTGAAGGGCTGGAATGGCATCTCTGGAAGGAGGGCAGGTTGAAAAGAGGGAATAAAAGCAACAAACCCAACCTAGATCCGTAGGGCCTAGTGTTCTTCAATCTGAGAGATGTGACTTGAGTGTTGGGTTAGGGTTATGGCGTTTCTGTACATCATCATCACATAAAGTTGACAGCTAGGGAATATTTGCTCTTTTCTGATGTAGTGGGCATTCAGCAAAGCCAGCAGGTATCAGATACAGAGCAGGAGGTGGTTTTAATAGTGTGAAATTCTTTGCAATGTTGTACTAATGTCAAGAGTTTTGAAAAGTGACTTGAATTACTGGAAATAGAACTATCAAGGATTACTAAAAGCAAGGGTGTAACTTCTGGCTCTGGAAGCCACAAAATGGTTTCTGACAGTATTTCTTCACATCTTTGACTGTGTTTGCCTGCTGTTACAGAGAGTACTATCAGCTTCATGGATCTTGTGTTTGACTCAGTACAGCCACTGTCCGTACTTGTCTTTTACTTGTCTGTTACATTTCTCCTCATTTCTGCAGAGTTGGTCTTTGTCCTGGCAGCCAAAAAATAGAGATGATCTTCTAAAAAAGGAAATCTGTATAGATTTTGTAAGAGTTGTCATAATTATTCAATCTTAAAAGTTTTCTTCATAACTGGAAATAAGTTGTAGGGAATAATAGTGTCCCTTGGCAGTGTGTGTTTCTTCTTGTCTGAAGGTAGGGATAGACTTTTTCAAGATAGTTTTTTTTAAACTGTTCTTATATGGAGTATTTCTTCCCCTGGACTGCAAAGTGTCCTCTTTAGCCTGCCTTTTTCCTTCGCATAGTCATACTGTTCATAGGTAGTTATATTGAAATACCAGGCAAGGAAGGATCAAGACAAGTTCTTTCAGATATGTGGGAAGACTTCAGGCTTATCTAAACTGTTTTTAGCAGGTGAACTATTAAATGTGCCTTGCATTTCTTCTCAGGCAAGATGAGAGATTCAGTTTGATCCTGTTCCTATTACTGTAATTTTGCATTTGGTGTCTAAAAGGTATTAAAATGTTTTCATAGTGATCATGATCATCTAGACTTCAACTAGCAGCACACAGTGACCTCATCTCCTGTTTAGAGACCTAGACTATGCCCTTCCAGAAGTACAGATCAGCCACTGATTTTTGTTATTCCCTTTGAGTATGAGACAAGTTTCACTGTGAAGAAACAAAAATTGAAATGGCAACAAGCTCTGAGAATTCTCTGGCCACCTGTACTGATGTCATTTATAGAAAGTAAAATCGTATTTGCTTGCACTGGTGCTGAGTCACAAAGTGTTGAGCACAAGAAAACTCAATTTTTGGGAAAGCTTCTAATTTCCTGTTTTTCAGAAGGAAGGGGATAAAACAAATGGTGTGAGGGGAGAGGGTAAAGGAATAAAGAGAATAAATCTAAATAAAGAAGAATGTCAGAATATCCAAACTCCAGGAAGGCTAATTCATTTTAGCCCTGCTGGTTCAAACAAGCAGTAGTGCAGAGTATAATATACAAGCTCCACTAAATCATTCCTGTATGACAGGCTGTGGTCAATGACAATTTAATGAATTAATTTTAAAACTAAGTCAGAATGGGAAAAACTAGTTATTTGAAAGAGTACTTTACTAAAATAAATTGAGTCAATAAATATGCTATTTGTCATGCAGAGTCTAGTTAAAGTCTTGTTTGCTAACAAAAATGCTGTCATCACAGAGCCTAATAGAAGCAAACTATCTGGAACTATCCACTGTAAACAGACAAATGCCATCTGAAAGCAGAAAACAACAATTGCGGCTTAACAAAGAACTGTATACTGCACACATTGACAAATTCAATAGGGTCGCCCACCTCAACATCTACTATTTTGTTTGTCTCCAGCTTATATACTGATTCAGTATGAATGGTCTGCTGGTCATAGAAAAACAAGGGATGTGTTTCTTCTATGAAGTGAATTTTAATTTTTGTGTAGTGAGGGTTTCTCTTGCTGGAAAAAAAACATGCCATGAAATTCGGTATTAAATTGCAAAAGACTGCTTCAGTGAACTTGGATGGATTTGTACAGGCTACTAGAACAGGGATAAGCTTCATACCTTTTCAAACAGAATTTTTCATTAATTTTCACAGCTATCCATGTTTAGTGAAGATGCAAGACAGTTTTTTACTCTGCTGTGTATTTCACACTTTGATTTATTCATGTAAGTTGAAGGGATGTGGCAATTCTCAATTCAGATGGGGATTGGAAGTGTTAACAGTGAAACACCATCAGCCCAAGATGATCAGGCCTCTCAGGTTTGGGTTATTGGGTACTGGATGGATGGAGCCTGATTTTCAGATGTGATGAACTGGTAGCAGTGGATATTCAGCTTGGAGGACACTCATGACGGTCCCAGGGTTTGGCAAGCACATTCTAGCATCCTTCGGATTGTAGGGTGTGAGAAGAAAATGCCCAAAAGTCTTGTTGGATGTTCTGAAAATGGGATTTGCCAACCCAAAGGAAAATAAAAATAATGTTGCAAAACCCTAAGTCAGAGATTATGGAGAATTTCTGTGTGATTTAAGAATCTGAATTTGACCTTTCACTCTTTAAATTTGGACTACAACAGCTGGAGCATTTTTAGAGTTTGTATCATGTGGCCAGAGATCGGCTGATTTAAATCTGCCCTGCAGTCATCTTAGGCACACTATTCATCCACTCCCAGAGCTGCATTTTCAAAAATGAGTTAGGAATCCAAATCTGTGTGGCTTTTTATGAAACTTAATCTTGTATGAATCTAAGTTACTCCGTAGTTTGGATTTAGGATCCCAAGTGCCTGAAAACCTTAATACTTCACAGCCTATCCACAAAGTCTTTTTAGCTCTGATCGTGAGTGATTCCTAATTGAAATCACAGTTTCGGTCATTTCTATCTTCCTTGATGTTCTACTAGCCACATAAAAATAGATATTTTCCTGATAATACAGAGCCTACAAATTGTTTGGGTTTTTTTGTTTTTGTCATTTTGATGGCTTTGTTCTTGCTTTGCTCTTGTCACTAACCTTTGGTACTTTTTGTTTCAGCTGTTTCCACTACTAGGAGTAAAGACCAGAAAAGACAAAGCAGGATGAAAAGATGGCTGACTTCTTGTTACCACCGGGTACTAACAGCTTCCACCGGTTCACGCCTGAATCCTTGGCTGCTATTGAGAAACGAATTGCGGAGAAGCTCGCAAGGAATGCAAAGCAGGAATACAGAGAGCAGCTGGGTGAAGACGAGAAACCTCAGCCTCAGTTTGATTTGCAAGCTTGCAAGAAGTTGCCCGATATCTATGGGACTGTTCCTCCAGAGCTCATTGCAGAGCCTTTGGAGGACCTTGACCCTTTCTACAATGATCGTAAGGTGAACACTAGCCAGCCATCATGCTTCTTTGCTTTGCTCGGTTTTGAGCGCTCTGGTTTTTTTCTTTCTACAGCGAGTAAAAATGTTTTCTTCCAGATTAAGGATCAGTTTCAGCATGAGCAGAAATCCCGCAAAACATCTAAGTGTGAGGGCAGAGAGGGATGAAAAGCATAATTAAAACTTTGGTGTTTTTAGATAACTCTGAGTATGAATATACAGTGTCTGAAAAGAGCAGAGCAGTAGCTGAGTTAAATTAAGCCAGAGGTTCTTATCTACCCTATCTTGTTTTCTGCATGAGTCTTGACTCTTCACGGGTCAGTTGTTTATCACTTAAGCCCCTTAATGCTAAGGGCTTCTGGGTGACTTCAGTCTTGTGCTAGCACTCTGCACAAGAGCAGGAGGCACCTCCACAACAATTCCTGGAAAGCAGCCTTTTTTTTCCTTCCAAAGGATAGTTCAGCACTGGTTAAGATGACCAAAACAGAGCTGAAGGGAGATGTGAGTAGTATGTGCTGTGCTGGCTCTTTGCAGAAGAGCTTCATCCTAAAGCAAGCATCACCTGATGAGGAATCACGTGTAGGCTGGAACAAAGCCATAACAGCACACACAGCTTCTGTCAAAAGGCTGTTGACAGCAGAGCTGAGCTGGTTGCTTACTACAGGTCATTCCCCTTTCCAAGCGTTTCACAAAACTGAGGACAAAATAAGTCTTGGAAGTACAGCGTATTTTTAGGCAGCTTCTAGTTCTTTCAGGTACTGATGTTCCTGATTTTGGGCTATGCTATTTCCCATAATCAGTGAATTAATATGACCACAATGCTTTGTCTATTAAAACAGTGTAGCAACAGGTACAAGAACTACAGAATAAAAGTTAAATGGATAAAGACAAATAGATTACCTACCTGGAAGGGCCAGAATTAATTTACCTTTTAATTTGCCTGCTATCCCCAGGCACAAGCAGCAG
This sequence comes from Micropsitta finschii, assembly GCA_034783455.1. Taxonomy (NCBI): domain Eukaryota; kingdom Metazoa; phylum Chordata; class Aves; order Psittaciformes; family Psittacidae; genus Micropsitta; species Micropsitta finschii. Next base: position 6,310 of record JAVHNF010038554.1, read on the forward strand.
GATACAGATTTGCAATTTTAGTGTCATGAAGGTCTTAGACTCCAGGTGGGCGAGTTGCTTAGAGTTTGTCTACTGGGTGTCTTGATCCTGTCTCTGAGTGAACATGAGTTGCTCTGTGAATGCTGGGGCATTTCCAAAGCTCTGTAAGTTGGACAAGCATCCAATTCGGCATTACTTTGGATTTAAGGTAACTTGCAGTGTTGGTTTCCTCTGCCCATATTGAGTACAATAACAGTGCCTCAGTGCCAGGATTGGATCCTGCTGTGGAGCTGTGCCTCATGCAGCTGCTTACTTGGTGAGACAAAAAACATCGACTGAGAGCAACAAAGAGATCAAGGTAGAGAAAATGGAGTAACAACATAATAAGGTCTCTTTCATTTGGGAAGAGCACATCATAAAAGTCCCTCCACCACATTTTAGTCACTGTGTAATTTTTTTATTTTAAAGGTGATTTCACTCTCCTCCCAGCCTTGTGATGGAGGTGATGGCACAGGACCCTGTGAGGACTGAAGGAATGAAAAATTGTTGGGATATTGCAATAGGACAGGCAACAGCTCTGCTGGGAGGGTCTTGAACAAAACTCTTCACTAAGTGAAAAGGAATTCGGGGGTTTTGAGGGGAGTGGGGAAGAAGTGTGGGATCCTGTCAGGAACTTCACAATGGGATATGGGCTGGGAAAAGCTGAGCATAAATGAAAATACTGAATGTTCTCATTTTCTATTTTGTTTTCCAGACATTTATAGTACTGAACAAAGGGAAGACAATCTTTCGATTTAGTGCCACTCCTGCCTTGTATATACTTAGTCCTTTCCATCCAATCAGAAGAGCAGCAATTAAAATTTTGGTACATTCATATCCTTTCTGTTGATTTCCCTCCTCGTGTATTTTACAGAGTTTTTAAGCACAGATGGATGGAAGTCAGAAACCATTTTATTTCATTAAGCTGTTTTAAATCTTTTCTGCTGAATTTGCTTGCAGAAGCAGAAATGCACTTGGATTTTTGGTTTGGTTCATTTTATATTGTTATGTGAACTGTGAAAATGGCTATATTATACTGCTGGCATCAGATAATGTGAACTGCAGTGAAGAGTCTGCTGACTTTACTCAGGATTAAAAGGTGTGAAGGGCCTGAACATGTTTAGTAAAGAGCCAGTGGAAGAAACTGGGTGTAGTACCTTAGGAAGGGGACCAAAAGGTTGGAGCATACCTTGGGAAGTCTGCACTGATGGAGTGCTTTGCTACTGAGCATTTGAGCAACCTCTCCCATAAGACTTTGTGACACTATATGCAGATGCAGTTTAATTTGGAACTGCCTCAGAAATTAATTATTTTGATCTCCTGAAACAAAATATTTTTTAAATAGTGTGGGTTTTTTTTTTTTTCAGTTTTCTTTTTTTTTTTTTTTGTCTTTTGTTTGGTTTTGGGTTTTTTTTTAATAGTTTGCTTGTTGAAACGTGTTATACAGCTAGGAATGAAAGTACAGGCTTTCCTAATGGACCTTTTGGTGGAAGGGCAGTGCCTGATTTCCTGTAGCTCTGGTTCTGAAGTCATGCAAGGTATGTTGCAGTGGTTGCTTTTCACTTTGGTTTTAAACACTGACACAGAAACATTATATTCTGACATAGTCACATTTCTCTGGAAGACCAAATGGACCCAAATGTTCAGCTTTGTGTGAACATTACTAAAACTGCACCTTTTTTCATGAGTTGTCTTCTTTCTCTATGGTGCACATGAGAGACCTGGCAGTGATAATTCAGACTTCACAGGCAGCTGTGATGATCATGTGATGTTTTAGTGATGTTGTAATGTAATGCTTATGTCCACTGCAGAGAACTAATAAATACAAAGCAAGGTAGTGTCTTAGAATCGTTGGTTTATTATCAAATTTCGGGGGGGGAATAAACCAAACAAACTCCCCCCTAAAAAAAAAAAACAAAAAAACCCCCAAAACAAAACAACAAAACAACAAAACAACAAAACAACAAAACTAACCCCAAAAAACCCAGAGAGAAACCAGATTCCCAGTGGTTTTCCATATAGTGAGAAAAAAAAAAGAAGTGCGAATATAGATAATCTAGCAAGAGGAAAAATAGGCAAAGCTTCTAGTTACAATAAGTCTATGCAAAAATAAGTGTGTGATATCAGCCAGGATATTATTATGATTACTAAGAATACACCATACAATTTTACAGAGAGATTTGCTTATGGATCAGATTATGCATGCAAGCAGCGCAGCACTTGCTGCTGCATACCCAACAGTGTTTATTAGGTACAGTTACATCAGCACAGCCTTGCTGAAGTTAATTGAAGTCAATGAACTGGCACAGGTATAACTAAGAGAAGAATCTGAAAATTTAACTGAGAAAAATAGCATGTGTATTTGAACATTGCCTCCAGCTTTGGAGACCTTTTCCGTCTTCTGCTTACTTCCTTCTACACCGCCTGGTGTAGCCAAGAGGTCACAAGTATGTGTAATACACAGGAACTGCATGCCCTTTGTAATGGTCAAGCCAAAGAAAAGTGTGCAATAAATCCTTTTCACATTACTTCCATGGATAAAGACCACAGAGGAGTGAATTTGAAAGGTGTGTCAAGAACAGAAATATTGTAAATTGTGGGAGTAGAAGGTCACAATGTAAATAGCATTTTAGATACAGAAAGACTCAAGTTATCACCTTGTGTTGATAATGTCAGGAAATCCAACAGCTCAATCTTTGGCAAGCACAGGCAGGAGGCAACAGCTGTAGTCCCAGTGAAACAGCGGTGAAGTTCCTGCATTAGGCACTGATTTGTTTTCTGTCGATAAAGACCTTTCACATCAACCTGAAAAACAAAGGCCAATTGGCTGAGCAGTCAGTCAATATCCCAGGCAGAAAGGAGCCTGAATTGGCAAGTACTCAAGCAGATAATATCACAGACATGAATCTGGGAACCAGATCTATCGTCTTGCGTGAGTGTAATCAAGCAGTCTTTATTTTCTTCAGGGCAAAAGCCAAAAAAGAGCATTAACAAATGGTGCCCTGTCACGGAAGTGTCTGAAGCATCTTCTCTAGTAGATGCAATATTTCTATTTCCAGTCATTAAGTGTACCATGAATGCTAACAGTAGAACAAAATAGAGAGGACAGAGTAAAATTGTCCTATTTAGAAGTTGTGGGTGTCACATTTCTTGGTTAAGTAGCTATATATGGAGTTCTTCCTCTGAGACTTCAGGCAGGATTGATCCTGTATATTCAACTGCACATCCAGACAGACTCATTAGTTTAGTCATTCAAAAATGCACTCTTCCAAAGGAAAAAACATCCACAACCTCCTAGTAAGGTGAATTACTTCAATTAACAATGTATCTCTAAACCTTTTCTAGGTATTTTTCCTCTTCTTTGGAATCTAGGAGGCCTCATGAAAGGACCCTGGGCCAGAACAAGACCCTGGTCCATTTCTGTCACAGAGGGCATAGGGAGTGTAGGTCTGCATCCCAATGGATGAACGCTTTTTGCCTTCTGCATCATTACTAGCTATTATTAGCGTCTTCCTTTACGATCTCCACCTCCTAACATTTCATTGATGTCTTATGCCTAAAAGAGTTCTCTTAGTTCTTCTAGCCTGCAAGCTGAGGACCATTTTGTGGTGTCTTTAATTTCTCCAAGCAATCTGCGGTCCTATATAAACTCATAGCAATTGTTATTCCTTATTTTTCTAGGTAGTATAGATAGCTGCTGTTTGCCACAGATCCAGAATGGGGGTTTAACCAAAATTACCTTCCTTGAAGCAAAAATTATGGATTCTGGCCCATTGAAAAAAAGAACAAAAAAGAAACCTCAAACCCTTCTTAAAGAATTTTCAATCTTTGTTCATATTTTCTGCTTGCAGCATTTCTCCCATCTGATTTTGCACACTTTCTTCCATAAGGGAAAATGAGACCTTGTCAAGCACCAATTATATGTACTATTGATTGGGACTAACCTTTGCTTGCACATATTATATGTAATTTGGCAATGATCACTTAGAAACCTCTAATATTCAGTCTGCTAATTAACAATTATCCATCATAATGAAGTCTAGAATAGAAGTATGCTGTGTTTGACTCAATAACTTTGTGCTAGGAGATAGAATTTATAAGTTTTAGAACCAGTTTGTGCAAAGCTTACTCTATAACTTCAGATTGGAAATAATAAGGTTAATTTATTGCAGAAAGAATCCTGATGAGTAGCTTACTATATTTGGGTTGTGGTCCGCAACAGAGTCCAACCCATACTTCTGAATGTGTTCGCCATGTCAACTCATGGATCAGTAGGTTTTCAAAAATTGGAATTAGTAGCAGTCCTAAGAGAGGTAACAATCAATGCTGCTAATATATCTCTTATCTTGAGATAAGAATAGCGTGTCTCAATTTCATCTTTTTACTTTGTCCTTTCTGAGTAGATCATCAACACTGACTTTTTCTAATGCAACCAATTGCATTAGGTTTCAGGTAGGAATGCTAATTTTCATTCTGTAGGATTTTTTTTTTTTTTTTTGCCTCTTTCTTTTAATACAGATCTCTGACTTCGGTGTGTGACCATTTGAAATGTTTCATTCTTTTATGTTCTTTGTAGTTTCCAGCCTGGTCATGAAACTGTTTGAATTCATAGTGTATTTGATGTCCCAAAGCTGACCTCTTACATTTTCAACCTATTTTCTCTGGTGTATTCTCTTTGGTGTTTGAATAAGGTGATGACACCTGCCTGTAAGTGAGCATCTGTTAGACTCATCTTACACCACAAGGAAACAGGGATGTATATATCACAGCAGTGATCTTAAAATAGGTGGTTATAGAGGAATTCCTTTGCTTGGAACTAAATTGAAGCACAGCAGTTTTTTGGCATAGCCTGAAGACACTACTCTGTCTTACTATTGTTCTTTTCATAGCATTTCACTGTAGCTGAAAAAGTAATCCAGTGTTTTCTAGGCTAGCTGCAGCTTAAAGCCTAATTGTGTTAACCAGATGGACACAAATTACCAAAATGTATCTCAAGCTGACATGAGAAAATGTGCTTGGCTATCAGATATCCATCCCAGTCCTTCAGTAGGTGTTGGCT
>JAVHNF010038560.1:0-10161 GCA_034783455.1 Micropsitta finschii
AATAACATTATGCTTGAATACAATGGGGAAAGACATTGTGAAAATTGTGCACTTTTTTAACTGGGAGGATAATTCACAGATTTCTTCCAAAATGACAATTTCTTTTTTATTCAGCAGCTTGAACACTAAGTCAGAGCACTCTTCAGACTGCAAATATAGCAATTATCCCAAGTAATGCTTTGACACTGTTACCACAGGCAAGTGGCCAAAGTGCATCAGCAGTCAAAATATCTAAGCAAGTTAACAAGCTTCTTTTACTCTCAGCAGAGCAGAAGAAGAAAGGGAATCCAACCCCTGAGAAATGTTAAAATAAAGGAGAATGAAAAGCTGCTGGTGTTTGTTAAAGAAAATGGTGTCACTGTCTCAGCCTGATCAAGGTGTAATATCCGAGTCCCTGACAGATGTCCCTGGCCGGGTGGGATGGGGAGGGCTCTTCCTGAGCATCTCTGCCATGTGTCCCTGGCTAATGACTGGCTGCAGCCCACAAGGACCCGCTGTCAGCCCACACCTTGCTCCTTGCTTTGGTGCTCTTTCTCCTCTCTCTTTGCCCCCCTTTTTTTTTCCTTTTTCAGCTCCATTTGCAAAATACCCCCACATGTACCATACAAAAGACATCTAAACTCATTAAGAAAATTCCCAAAGAACTATTAACAAATCATTTTGCTTCAGCCAGAGATATCAGATTTAATTAGGTGAGTGGTGTTGATGGGGTGCAAAAACAAAAGACATCTCCTGTCTGAAAAGGTTCAGGTCCTGTGTAGGCCCCATTCTTCCTCTGTGGCACAGACAATAATTGAGCATTTTTTTAAAGGACATAGGGATGAAAAGAGGAGTCTGTCTCACAGACAAAAGCTTTCAACTAAGATTTGTTTTCCTTTCTCACCAGGTGACTTAAAGGGAAAAATTTTCAGTTGTAAAGAAATAGCTGTAACCTACAGTGAGAACACAGCAACAGAGAATATAAAACAGCTCTAACAAGCATAATTTTTGCAAGTGATTAATCAAAATGTATTTAGCCAGTCATTTTCAATGATAATCAAACGACCTGCTTAAAACAATAATCATTTTGCAATAATAACAGTTATGTTCATTCAAATGCCGGCAGGCTCCACTGCCTGGAATGAAACATCGACAGTGGACCCTGCTAGAATGCCCAGAAAGGGTTTCTCCAACTGATAAATTGCCAGGATGGAACCTACAGGTTGTACGGCAATGCAAATTGCTGAGGAGCCAAAGGTTTATTTTTCCTCTCTTGTTTCAAATCTTTGGGTTAATGTTATTTGCAAGGTCTAGTCAGTTGTCATTTTAAGGGCAGTATTATCTGGGTAGTAGGATAATACCGCCGTGTTACTTGGTGTGTAATGGAAATGTTTTTCTAACAGCTACAGAGACTCCAGAGATCACATATTGTTAAAGAAAAGACTCTTTAATTTTTTTTAAAAATACGTCTTCAAATTAAAAGGCTTAAGAAGTACTAACAATTGACATATGCTTTTGTGGTACCAGCTATTCCTCCAGACCTTTAAGCATATTCCTCATCTCTCCTTCCCTCTTGTACTGAAATGAAAAAAAAAACAAATCCCATGTTAGTCATCACCAGATCAGATCTGAAACCAGTCTGGGTTCTAAGAATGTATCTTTATAATTTAAGGATTGCAAGGAGCATACACCAATTAACACCATGGAGTAAGCTTTTGATACAAATCATCATTAAATAAACACGCCAAAGCTTTTCAGAACCAGAAGCTACAAATGATAACAAAAGAAGTCAGCAGATCCAGCATGAAAGTGCAAAAACCTCCTCCAAAACATACTTTGATGCCATTACACAAAAAGCAGTGGCTGGCAGAGATGCGATCAGCAGGAAAAAAAAAGGGGGGGTGGAGATACTTAAATTCTGCAATTCTAATTTTTAATCATTTGAAAATGTTTAATGGCATACATTTTATGCCTGCAAGAGATAAGCACTGCAGTCCAGGACAGGAAGAGTAACAGGACACTCTTCTAGTCCTGAAAGTCACCAAAAAATTATTTGGAAGTATTTTTAACTTATTTTATCTGAAGCCTTGACAGTTAATTTGGTGTGAAAAACTGCAACAGCAGAAAACAGATGTTAAGGGGCAAGCATATAGTTAAGGTCAAAACAAACATAAAACATCACTTCCATTTCTAAGGAGAAAAAAAGATATGTCCAGCAACAAGTTTTATGCTAAACCTGCTTTTTTATTTTTCTGCTTGTGATATCTGTAGACTACACAATGCAATACTGTCTGCCATAGTGCAATACCTCTCAGCACTAGTAATTTAAGACTTTCTTCTCTGTAATACACTAAACCATCATAACCTGTCTCTTCCTATTTAGTTTAACCTACAACCACCACATACTGATTTGGCTGTGTGTGGCTTTCTCTATTGCCATTTATTACTCCGCTCGACTCCTGAAATTCTGTTTGCAATTTAAGGCCACAAATTAGAAGCGTAAGTCATCTGTTTCCTATAATCCCCCTGTCAGGGCTGGAATCACATTTGTAGCTCAGCACCAAGCGCGGTCCTGGACCGCCGCTGCCGCCCCAATTGGCCACGCGGGCTAAAAGCTGCGCTGGGAATAAACAGGCAGTACGGCGTAAGGCTGGAGGCGGCGCGGAGAGGGAAGAGGAGAATCCAGCCGGCTGCGCAGGAGAGAGAAATACTATTTTACAACCTTAACCTCTTGGAAATACTCTAGCCGAGTGACAGGGAATTGCTATGAGGGGTTTTAGACATATACTTTTTTTAGCTTTGTTGTGTTTGGGTTTTTTTACGACGCCTTATAGTGATGGTTATAACTTCCTTATTCAATACGATTTTTTTATGAGTTCTGCCCCCTTTGTCACGCAGCACATTTTCTCAGTGCTGTCTTTTGCTGACCTAATTAACTGTTTTACCCCCACACGGCAGGCACTATAGAGAGCTAAAATGGAGATTTTAACACACCGACTCCATTTTTCTCTTTTTTCCTGTAATTATTCTAATGAATCCATGCATTTGTTCCTTTGATGCCAATGGAAAATTATTTTAAGTATGTAGATGACAAATCTTAAAAGTGGATCTTTTTTTTTTTTTTTTGCTTCCTGACAACAAAACCTTATTTAAAAGAAAAACCCCAATTCTTTCATGAAACATTTGAGGTTACATCCACAATTTGAGTATTAGTTTCTTTCCTTTAAGATATTTTAATAGTAGTTCCTGACTACAACTGTAAGGAGAAAAAATCAGTTGGTATTTCTTATTTCAGATTATTATAAACTTTCTCTTAATTGCCCTGTGAGTGAGAAAGCATATCCTGTTACAATCTGAAAGATAAAGAGCAAGGTAAAGGATTTGTAAAGACCCACATTCAGAACAGCAGTCAGTGGGGAATATCTCTAGCTATTGGCCCAATTGGAGAACTCTGCTTTGAGGGTGGCTGGGAATAAATAAATAAAAAATAAAACCAGATTCCATTAATAAAAATTCCACTGACTCATATTTACTCACAGATATACTTTTACATGGGCTTTGAACTTCTTGCAAACAAATTAACTTGTTTTAAGGATCTTTCTCTGGTGATGTAGGCAGCCAAATGTTGAATTTTGCAGTGTGATCCAGGCTGAGTTGCAACAAATTTTTTCCCTTGGACTTAAACAAAACAATAAAAGCCTTATAATTTTTGTTTAAGTTAGAGGAGTCTTTAAAAAGAACATTCCACTGCTCTTTGTGCTTCTGTAACTTAAAAATTGGCTGTGCTTTTAAGTGAAATTTGGCAGGCTGTTAGTCTACAATATGACTAGGATATTTGGACATAACAAAATTGGCCAAGATATGATGTTTTAAATGGAACTACTGTTCATGCAATTTCTTATGTTGTTGGTTTTTCTGTTGTGTGTTTCATTTTTTGTTGGGTTTTTCTTTTTTTTTTTTTTTTACAATGCATTTGGTATTACAGTTTTATATACACAAATAAATACGTATTATAAGCCCATAATATACAAATGCAAACCATTGTCAAGATGCATTTACAGTGTGTACTGCGATGATTCCTGAGCAAAAAGACTCTCTCATAATAATGAATGCCCATTATTATAAATAAGCACACAGTAGAAATAACTCACGGCACAAAAAAGCACACTCAAACCACTTGGTCTGTTCCAGAGCTCAGACACCAGCACTACTATTGCTGAGCTCTGCTTTGGAAGAGCAACTGGAGTCCTGCCATGGAAATGAGCAGCATGCTAAGGAGCAGATGTTCCTCTTTTGAAGGGTGGGTAGGGGAAGTCTTGCACCAAAATGTTGGTGGCCCCTTCTGGGTTTACGAGACAACCCAACTGCTGAGATTCTGCCCTGAAATTATGATGGACCTGTCTACTAAAAATCTGGAAACTGTAGGAGGTGAGCCTACACCAGCACATAAGAAACATTTTGAAAGCTGTATTTAACCACTGCTTTAAAACCAACAGAGGCCAGGGGGCTTCTTCCCCTTCACCAAAACTTCACACATTTCCAAGTCCCCTGAATAATGTGCACATCAAAAGATACACTGACTATCTTTGCTTGGTAGAAAGAGGGTTTGCATGTGCCAGGTTCCACACAGACAGACACATGGTATAAAGTCAAATTGGCCATTGCTTTTATTAATTACCAATTGAAACAAACTGAGCAACTTAACCCCAGGCCTGGAAGCTGTGCCAGCTCCACTGTGAGCTATGCCACCACACAACCTCCCCCAAAATGAATCAAAGTGAGTGCATCTGCCTTACATCTTGCTCCACCAACATGCACGGCAGCCCCAAACACTGCAATGCAGCTCCACAAACAAGAAAAATTTTTTCTGCTCTACTGTGTTCACTCTCACTCCATACAATTTAAAGAAATTTTGTGTTCATTTGTCCCAGGGTTATGAATGAAAAAATGATTTGCCATATAAACAATACTGCCATATTTTTCGTAGCAGTACACAAACTGCATCCTAAAATGCATTATGCATTAAAATACATGGCAGCAATCTCCAATGCAAGTTAGAGGCCAGAGTAGTATAAAACCACTATAGTGAATAAATGAAAATATTCCAAAAGCCACCTGGGAAGCTGATAACAGGAATCGCGTGGTTTCAGGGCTCCAGCTCAGGCCATGACACAGCATCAAGAGTGTGTGAAGAGCCCTGAAAATTAGAATCAGAATCACATGCAGAGCAGAGCACCTTGAGAAGACATGGGACATGCCCTTGGTTTTAAGGACATATTAACATAGGGAGCTCAACAACTGCAGCATGGTAGTCCAGGCAGAAAAGACAACATAGAAATGGCTGAAGCAATATAGGAATTAAAAAAAAAAAAAAAAAAAAAGGAAGGAACCCGATCCATCATCGAAGCCCAGAATTCTCATTTGGTAATCATAGCCTAATGCTCAGGTTTTGTTTCCTAAAAAAACAAATCAGACAAAACTTTAGTCCTTAAAGCAAATTCAAATACCCCTTGGGGACGACTATGTGGAATAAACCGGAGGGAGTGCACGAGCAGTTTTAAATTGAAAGAGCAGTTTTGAACTGAAAAATGTGGGTTTGACTCAAGGCTGAAGTTCTGAAGTGGAGCTTAAAATCACCTGTGGACAGAAGTGCTTTTGTCGTGTTCCTTGTAGCGCAGAGGGTGATGGGCAGTAAGGAGCTCTGGCTGTCGAAAGAAGGAAAGCCTTCCATTCTTCTGTGCTTCCCAGGTCCTACAGGAAACATCCCAAATCCACACAATGTTCCTGAGTGCAGCATTTTGCCTATGGATCTCCAAGCTATCTGACAGATGTGTAAATTCACACCAAGCCAAAAACTGCCCTGGGATAATACAGCTGTGCACACTAAAGAGTGCAAGTTATTCCAGCATTAACTTGTGAACAAAAATAAAATGTCATTTTAAACCATCTTTTCCTTCCAGGTGTACAGTCACTCAAGGTCTTTTGGGGTTGATTTCACACTGTTGTGGTCAAAGTGATGCCTTTTTGCCTATTAAAACCTCAAATGAAAAGAAGATGATTTTCTTCTTTTTTTTTTTTTTTTGTTTCTGCTAATAGAATGAGTGTTTAACAGGCAATGCAAGGATGAGCAGATTTTCTTAAATGCCAAATGTTGATGGATACGCAGTGCAGATACACCAGTATCATAGGCTGTAAATGTCACTTAGCCTCAAGAATTCCGCTGTCCAACACTGTTATAACAAGGTGCTTTTAAAATTGGAACAGGATTTACACCAGAGAGGTGTGAATTGAGGATACATTTTTTTAACCCAGTGATAGCTCATCAGCTTGTTACAGAAAGTTGGCATGGTTTAGGCAAAGCAAGATAGTTACTCAAACCCACAGTGATTTAAAGCAGTTGCTCTTAATGCTTTCAAAAGGAGCTATTACTGGATGTCCCAAAAGTAGCTTTGAGCATAATAGTCTAGTTTGTGATACACCAACCAAAGTAGCCAAACAATCCGGAACATATTAATTACAGACAGAAAACAGATTGTTCCTAAAGATACAGTCTTCCTCTGTCTTTTCATGGAGCAGCTGTTTCTGAGTAGGTGAAGCACACAATGATTTGCTCTCCAAACCAATCAAAATGTACCATTAATAGAGGCATACTCAGCAGCAGCCACTCCTTTACACCAGCATTCACTGGACAAAGTTATTAACCCCACATTAATCAGTGGGCAAAGTCATAATGCACTTATATAATAGCTGAAAGATTACAAATTTGGAGATGTGAAGCAGAAAAAAAAAAAAAAAAGAGTAGGAAAGAAAAGTGTTACATTCAAAGAATTCTCAGCAGCTATTACTTCAAATCAAAAACTTTGGGTTTCCAGGCTCCCAACATCAATGTCTCAAAAGATACTCAGAAAAGAGCTGTAATTTCAGGCATTCAGGAAAGGGACAAGGTAGAGAAGAGGAAATATATCCCAGTGGTAAAAACATCAGATGAGAAATCATCAGCCCTCTCCTTGTTGTGCTACCCTTACTCCATCTGCAAATTGTGTAGGGAGGAAAGGGAGATACTACTTCCTTGCCCTTGAGGATGTAATTGAGGCTCCAATTCATTAGTGCTTGTAAATCACTGTTAAATATCCAAGTGACCAAGCAGTTATTGCTTAGGACTAGGAGGTCCACAACATAATTTTTCTTTCCCTTTGGTTCCTCTGAAGGTACTTTATTAAAAACCTCCAAATTTGCAAGTCCAAGGACTTGTAGAGCCCAGAATGAGGTAGTGAGAAGTTACTGTTTGGAGTGCTTATCCTTAACCAGTAGCAAATATTCCAGCAATCTTCATATTCAGTGAGTTAACAATGCCATAAACAATTCAAAGATAGGTCCTCCTTGATGGGTAAGATACTTACAGCACAGGGTGCTGAGATGCCTCGCTAGGAGAGCAGCAGGGATCCTGACCAAAATCTAAAGGTGTTCAAGATAGAGGTATCCTAAGGACACAGTTTTTCTTTCTCTTTGTGTATACTGAGCATTCCTCTTACTAGTCCTTTTCTAACCCAGTGCTAACCTGGAAGCAATGCAGACCAATTCACTGCATGATGCTTTGTGAGCTTATTCCTATAAACCTTGACGCAGAAATAGTGAAGGTAGTTCCATTTAAATAGATAATAAACATTTTTGAATTACCTAAAGTGATGCTTAGATTATAGCATGACAACTAAATTCCAAGAGGAAAGCCACAGATGGGAGCAAAAATCCCCACAGATTATCCTCAAATATTCTAGAGGATCTCTTTTGGGATCCTCAGCATAAACAAACCCAAACTCCACTGTGGCTATACAATAACAAATTTAAAAAGCAGAATATTCTTTGATCATATTTTTATGAATAACATTCCCTATTGGTCACCTGTCTGTATTTAATGAACAAAAATTTCTTCATTGAGATTTTGATTCTACAAAAATCTTTGCATTTTAATGTGAATTTATGTTTAAAACTGCACTGTGGGAAAGCACGTTGTTGGAGGGCTGGAATTGAATCTCTCCGTCAGACATTGAGTCTCCTTCATGATTTAGGACTTTTTCTCCCTAACCCCAGCTACCTAACCTAGGCAGCCTCTGTTCCCCACACCAATGGAAGAGCCAGTCTCTGTTCTCTCTCACCCCTGCCTTCTCTTACCGCCTGTTTATCTCCTAAATGGTTTAAATCCTTATGTCTCTCCACATGGCCTATCTGATCCCCCACAGACATCTGTTAGCAAACCAATCCAAAATTCCCCTCATGTTCTTTGTCTTTGCCAGGTTTCCATACCCTGTGTGACGGTGAGCAAATTTTAATGGAAGAGTTGTCATCTTGGAGCGATTAACATCTTTGGGGTTACCCAAGAGCTGCTCTCATCCTGCACTTCACCCTTGGGGTGACTGTTGTCCCCTAAACGCTTCAAGGGTGTCCCCTAAACACTCCTTTGCTGTGCTCAGCCGAACTTCTCAACCCTCATGAGGGTCAGATTCTGTCACCTTTGGGATTTCAATCATTGTTCTTTCCAGTGCCAGCCCTTTTCAAAGGAAATACATACATTGTACAAAGGTGTACAAAGGAAAGAATGAAGAACAACACCTGGCTTTTGATTTTATTGATATATATATATGGAAGTAAACAGCTTCAAGGACAACTGCTTAGTGAAAATGTTATTTGCCCACTCTTTTTTATATTTATAATTTTAGACATTTTTAATCAGTTTTTATCTTCAAGAATCAAAGGTAAAAACTCCTACTCTTAAAAAGTATAATGTTAGGTAACCTATCAAATTTTTTACAGATGAAGGAAAATGTGCTAATGGATCTCACAGCCTCAGATAACTGACTCAGATTTCTTAAATTAGACAAAATCTAGTGTTAATGACAATACATATTACCAAATCCAGAAACCAAAGTACATTTCACCCATGATATGTAATCCATAATAAATGTTTAAACAATCTATGCAATTTCCAAAGACCAGGAAAACCTCTCAAATGAGTTCCACCTCTAGGCACCTCCACAACATGGAACAAGATTTTCTGTAAATGGTTAACACCAGTCCTCATTTCATTGCACCCATCTTCTGGCAGGCCACATTGCTCCACTTGTTGAGTGGCAAAAGGAAGACAACCCATAAGAAATAGGTCTGTTGCAGTTTACAATGTCTTTTAGCATGGTAACAGTAAAACCAAGAGTAGCTTTTTAAACCAGAATTACATTTACATATGTATTGATTCCTTTCCCTTTTGTAGCAGTGGTTAATGCAATCTGATGAGCCACATACTGAATATTTGAACACTATGAAAATCTGCTTTTTCGGATATGTATGTGATAACTTGGATGTCACTAACATAATTTTAAACTTTTACAGCATGCAAAAACATCTGACAAATTTTGTACCTTATTTCAAGAGGATTTGGCTTTTTTTTCTGCTGGTTTCTTCAAAAATACAAATCAGATTCACATACTACTGAAGTGCAGCAACCTCTAGCTCAGCAAGTATTAACTCTTTCATGGCACAGGACAATGCACTGTTACTTTGCACTAGAAATGAAAAATATTGTATCCAATTAAAATTGCATGGAAAATGAATGCAGGCAAAATTTAATTACCCAAATTGGAATTTGTCTGCGACATAAAGGCTAACACCCACACAGTTTTCTAAAAAAGCATAGTCCCTATAATGGCCATATTTAATATTTTATATATGACCTAAGGTTAAATCTGAAAGGTCTGCTATAGATCAATTATAAACCACTGAGGTATCCTTGAAAAGGAAGAAAACAAGTAGTTTTCCAGTAGCGCTGAAGAATGTTACAAAACATCAAAGACCTTGCCCTTTTCCTGGTAATACAGAAATCAGGCACTGATGGAAAAAAGCTCTCACAATCACCAAGTAATGAAACAGTAATGAGCATAACAGTTTCTTCTCTGCTATCTCATTACAATATATGGCATTGTGGTGTGTTTGGCAACATTTGAGGTGAAGGGAAAGGCTGACATGTCTATGCAGTATCATTTTAGGTAGTAAATTAATTAATGTAAGACTGTTTTATTTCTTCTTGAGAATAATAATCTTCAAGAATTACATTCTTGATTTAAACATTCATTGATCTGGTTGTTAGCTGAGCAGCATCACCAGAGGTTTATTGTTGCTTAATTGTTAAAGTCA
>JAVHNF010038565.1:10656-23518 GCA_034783455.1 Micropsitta finschii
AGGTTACTCACAAGCTCTTTGCTGTTCATCATGCTCATGGGTAATCTCAAATACAGAGTAGATAGATAGAAACTTTATACATTCTGGTGGTGATATGAAATTACTCAGGATAGTCACAACTAAAGTTGTTTGAGGCAAAGTATAGAAGCTTCTCACAGTACCAAATGACTAGCTGGTAAAGTGACAGATGAAATGAAATGTCATTTGTAAGTTGGGAAAAAAGGTGTATACACAGTTTTGGACATAATGGCTGCCTGATGTATCTCTGGGCAAAAAAGTCAACAGAGATTTTAATGATTTAATGGAACCATTTCTTTTAATTAATTCCTATCAGTGATCCACAATATTCCTGACAGTGCCTTTTAATTTCATTGAAAATTGGTGGCATTTAGATGGCCACAGTATTTTTTTATATTGTCATTTGGGGATTAAGCTTTTCTGTCTTCACAATGCTTAATAAATACAAATTACATGTCCTAACACTCTATGAGGTCAAGAAACTATACAAATCTCCTCTCACATGGGAAGAAAACTGAGGTATTTTAGTTAAATTACTTGCACAAAATGCTAAAATTATGTTGAGCAACTCTCCACTAGAAAACTCTAATTTCCATTGAACCACTTCTTAAAAGAAATTAAAATTAATTTAAGCTTTTCTTGATAAAGTGGAAGACACTTCTAAAATGTAGATATATTTAGGTCAGACATTTCTGGAAAAGAAAAGTTCAAATTTTCACATTACAATATTTTATAAATTCCAAAAGTTTAAACTTAATATCTTTATTTTAGCCAAACAATACAATTCAAAAGACTCAAAGTTGTATTAATTTGAATCTCTTTTTCTTAAAGGAGTTCAAGAATTTGTCTTTTTTTTTTTTTTTTTCCCTACTTGGGATGACTTTATTTTTCATTTTTCATTTTTTCTGAGATAGAGAAATAAAAAGTTCATTCCCTGAACAGATCTTCTTGTCCATTACATGCTGTGAGTTGACAACACTTAAAGAACGAACTACCTCTAAGGAATTCTTAGCATCTTCTGTGTAGAAATAACATCTGTCTAGTAGCATCTCTTAATAGACTATTCTATGTAAAGAGTAGGTCACTGTTGATTACCATTCCCTGAAACATCCTACAAGAAGTCTGTATGTGTGTAGGAGATAACAAAACAAAATGGAAGTGTCCTGCCCCAGATGTAGCTAGGCTGAATCTAAAGGCTATATTGGAAGATGAGGAAAAATACTGCAAAAATACTTAACAGTAATAGAGGAACTGCTATCAATTGTAAAGTCTGTGGTAGTAACATCACTGAGTGTGCAGTTCTGGGCACCTCAATAGAAGGACATTAGGAGTGTTGTGAGCAGGTCAAGGTGTGTGATCCTTCCCCTCTACTCAGCACTGGTAAGGACACACCTAGGGCACTGTGTCCAGTTCTGGGTTCTCCAGTACAAACAATATATAGAGGTAGTGGTGAGAGTCTAGCAAAGACTGAGAGTCTGCCAAAATGTTTACAGGACTAGAGCACCTCACATGAGTAAGGGCTGAGAGAGCTGGGACTGTATAGCATGGAGAAGAGAAAGTTCAGGGGATCTCTTCAGTTGATATAAACTGAAGGGAAGGTGTTCAGAAGATAAGAGTCAGGTTCTTTTCAGTGGTGCCCCGTGACAGAGCAAGAGGCAATGAACACAAACTGAAACACAGGAGTTTTCATTGGAACATCAGGAAACACTTTTCCTTGTGAAAGTGACTAAGCACTGGCGCAGGTTACCAAGGGAGGTTGTGGAGCGTCCATCCGTGGAGATATTCTTAAGCCCTCTGACATGGTCCTGGCAATTGGCTCAGTCCTGTTTGATCAAGGAGGTTAGATCAGATAACCTCCAGAGTTCCCTTCCAACCCCAACCATCCTGTGATCTGTGATTCTGTTATTACTCAAATTGATAAAAGAGTAAAGAAGGGAAATGAAAGAATAGAGGAATAATTAAGAAAAAATAAAACCAATCTTTAAAAAGAAAAGTAAGGAAAAGATGCCTGAGCAACTAGAGCAGCAGGATCTTTCTGGTACATTTATTTATAACAAGTACTTAATAAAACAGCTAGAAAAAAAATAAACCAGAAGGAGGACATATGCATTCCCAGATCATAAAGGAATTAGCTATTAAATTTATGAACCACTGACAATTAAATTGGTATGTGAAGAGGAGCAGGTACTGAGAAACAGAAAAATTCAAAATGGAGAAACATGGATTAACACTTTTCCTATGGAAGTCCAAGGAATTCTAGCACTTACTTTCCAATAGCTCTCCCTTCTCCTTCCAGAAGAATAATTGAATAAATGCTATTTGAAAAAAAAAATAATTAAAATGTATGAACCCAGAGAGACACCAAGAACAGTAAGCAATAACAAGACCTGAAGATCAGAGGGTAGTCTGAGTTGGAAGTTACCTTTGTAGTTCATCTAGTCCAGCCTCTGGCTCAAAGCAGGATCAGCTATGAGATCTGACCAACCTACTCTTATGCTGTTTGGCCTTGAAAACCTTCAAGGACTGCACAACTGAGCACCCTGTTCTAATGCATGAGTGCCCTCACTGTAAAACAATTTTTCCCTGCATCCAGTCAGAACTTGTCTTGTTTCAATTTCTGTCCATTATCTCTTGTTCTCCCCATCTCACAGCACTGTGAATAGCCTGGTTCCATCCTCTTGGTGGCCTTTTACTGTAACGTTCCTCAAAAACCTATCATCTTCTCCTGTTTGAAAAAGCCTCAGCTTCTTTTCCTAAGACAAATCCTTCAAACACCTCACCATCTTGGTGGCCTTACGCTCAACTCACTCCAATTTTAAATTTAAATGATAGTACCTGAATACGATAGATAGCACACTCACTTCAGAGGTAACCACGCTATAGTGGTGAATAGTCTTCAATGTATTGACTTTGCAGAATATCTTGGAATCCTTCATCTTAGAGAACTGGTATATAAAAGACACAATTTGGAAAGAACTCCCTATTCAGGAATAAATATGAAGTTTTGCTTAACTTTCATTGAAACTAAAGTCCCACTTAGACAATCACATTTAAAAACCTACTTACATTTCTTAACAGGGATAAACTCAAACACATGTTAGAGCACTTTCCTGAATGTGGATGAAAGTTATTATATGCAGAATATAACCTGTAACTGGACTCCATATCTGATTACAGTGCCTTTCAAAACTTTACCCACAAATGATTCACATTTTGCCAAACACTGACAAAACCCTATGAACTGAAAAGTAATTAAAAGACTGAAACAAAAGGTTTCAGAACGTATCAAGTCTGGAAAGAGGTGGCAGTGGACACAACAGAGTTCAGTCAGTATTATTTAAGATTTCCATTATCTATCCATGGTGACAGATAAACACCACTTACATTTGTAAATCACATTGTACCATTACTAATGCTAGTGAAAAGTGTGAAATACAGTGCAAAGGATTCAGAAAATATCAGACTATGGAAGCCAATACTGCTTGCCTTGCTTATAAAAATCCCCATTAAAACAGTAAGGTGTGCAGAATTTGGCTCCTGGATCTAGGAAATAAAGGAACAAATCCAAAGTCCACTGAAGTCAATAGGAGACATTCTTCTGACCTCAATGGGCTTTGGATATCACCCAAAATAAGATTCATTCTGGAAAAATGCAAACTGAAGGAAGTAATCATTGAAGAAGTATCTGGGAGAGAGATGTTTGGGAAACCTGGAAATCAAAGAATACGTAGGAGACTTTGTGCAATATATGATACATGACAAAAGCTTATGAGTACTGTTAAAATATTGTACCTTTTCTAAAAGATTATTAGTCTAGAAATGAAGACAGAATATGAGAGAAGAAAGCAACCCATTTCATCCAGTTAGGGAGCAGAAGTCACAGGGTTATCACATCACCATGCAGGCAGGTTGTCTTGTATGGAATTTACAGTGTGCCAAGCATCAAATAAAAACAGGGCTTGAAAGGTAATTGCCCTGTTTGAGTAACCACCGATTTCTGAGCTCTTCTCCCAGATACAAATCTGCCACTATCTATGAAGATGAAATGCACAAATAGTTTGCATAGAGGAACCAATGGTCAGACTTCAGTGTGAGAAAAGTGCCACATTTGTGATTTGTTCTCCTTTTCCTTTTAGTGATGAAGGTCAACAGAACCTTTTAAATTCCATCTTTCCCACTACACACAAGTACTTTGTGCTAAACCAAGGATATCCTTCTTCCTCTTTGGTAGAAGGACACTTGCTTTCATTCTCTTATATAACTTACTGATGCCAGATGGAGACAATTTCTTAGAATATACATACACCTCAATAAAATTAAGGTCCGATCTTATTCTCAAGATCCAATGGACTCAGCATATGTGCTACAAACGCTCAAGCTACCTATACTCAGCAATTATTTTCCTATAATATTGCAGAGAACTGGGTAAGGACATCAGTAAGCACATGCTATGTAGCAGAAAAATAATCTAAAACAATGATAAAGGTAGTTTCCACCCATCTAGTTTTGTGCCCACAGGAGCACCTATCCTGCCTCCATGTATTCAGTGAAAGAAGCTAAGAATGCTTTGCATAAAGAATAAACTGATTGTATTGAAAAGCTATGGCAGCCTGACTAATCCATGTACTGTGGTTTGGAATGGCTTGGTCTTTCTCTGCTGTCACTAAAACACCCTCTATCCCAAAACTCCCAAAACACACAGATTCATCAGGTTTTGCAGTTTGCTTCACTGTCCTGACCATCTCTATGTTTTTTTTGCTTGTAAGACATAGGTAAGAAAAAGGTAAAGACAATCAGACATCCCTGAATAAATGTATTGTAATAAATAATCATAAAATTATTATGATAATGGTGATGATGATGGAGCTCCAGTTTATTTTCAAATGACTTTAGGTTCATACACTGTAGATTATGTACAATTTAGTACCATCATTTCTGGATTAAAATCTTTCTATTCTTAGATTTTAAAACAAGAATAATTATTTTTTTTGGAATTGTATAGCTGACCCTTCACAGAAAATGTTGGAAAACATTTTATTTTGAAACATTCATGCTTATGCTTCGTATATTTTTTGGACCACTTCACATTTAAAGCTTTTTGGCTTTTACTAGAAAATCATGCTTCAATATGACTGTAATTCTTCCAGTGGGCTCAATCCTGTGAAATCCTGAGCACTAACTTCTACTGATCAATTCTTAGTTTTTCTCTGGATCTGATCTTTTGTGACATCATAAGAATTTCAATGGAATAAAGTCATAAATAACAGATTAATTCACATGGGTAGGAAAGAAAAGGAGCACAATGATTTTACAATACAAAGCTTGTAGAGAAAGTTCCTCAACAATACAAATAGGAAAAGAGAAATTGTGGATAACATGATCCACAAGAGAACATTTCTGAGTAGACTGGTTTGCAAAATCTTTTATAAAGCTTCAGCAGGTTTTTAGAAAGTAGACCCCTATGCTCTTACTCTAAATCCTTCTTGATTTTATAACAGTGATAATCGAAAAATCAATTCTCTTGTCTGAAAGCTCTAGTTTCAATTAACAAGGATGTTAAGCATTTTTTTTTCTGATATATGGAAAGAGTGACAGGATTATAGACCACCAAATTGTTGGTATTTTAAGAATCTGACAGGCTCAGCACCATGTGCCATTCTAGCCTCTCTGTGTATCCTTTGTGGTTAAAACTCTTAAGCACTTTAAATTCTTTTGGTCAGTATTTTTTTCCTTTTAGGGCAGACAACTAGAAGCACATTCCAAGTAACCATTTATGGTGTACAGAAAATTACAAGATATGAAAATCACCTCTTTGAAGGTGTTTCCAGGCTTTGGATAGTAAAACAAATATTTTACTTATAAAAAAACAAAGTTGTTGTTTTAAATCTAGAATATAATTATCTATGTTCCAATTCAAATGGAAGACAATAACAGCACAAAGATACAGCAAAACAAGACATGTCAAATCCTAGAGCCTTTACTTGGACAAATCTCCCATCAAGCTTTGGTGGCAGCTTTGCCTGATGAAACAGGGCTGAGCCAGATCTGAAATAAGCAAAAATTTCACAAGCTGCAGCAGTGGAATCAGGAATGAAACAAAAAATGGAATATGTCTTTTGGGGTCTAAAAAATGTACTTAAAATTAATTAAAACCTTATCATGCATACAGTTTTAACCAGCTCTATGATTAATAGATATTTCTAAGAACAATATATTTGCCATTATAAACCACTCCTTTACAGTGTAAGCTACAAGCACCTGTAGTATTCAAGTACTATTTCATGGCAAAACACAGTGTCAGAATTTAATAATATAATAGAAATCTGCTTTAATGGTTTTTCTCCTCTCATATAACTGCTTCATGGCAACAAAACATTCTTTAATAGGAAGTGATGGTGTAATGATTTAACTTCTTACAATAAATCCCTGCCTGTTTAAAAGCGTCTATTGCTTCTCTGACTTGTGTGCTAAATTTTAAGCCAATGGGTTTGTTCATTTACCACTGAGAACTGAATGGCTGAGATTAATTAATGGCTCGCATGAAATATTAACATTTACCACACAAGAACTCTCTATATGCATGGCTAGCATGGAAAACTAGATAAACAGAAGTACCACTACATATTGATTTAACAGTATGAAACAATCTGCAGCACTCAGGAACAGCAAATCTGCCGATAGGGGGTCACATACATTGCACAACACAGACAGCACTAAGCACATATATTGCAACAAACACCAGAAAAGGGTCAGAAACTGTTTCAAGCCAATGGAGTGTTTTCTCTGTCTCTGCATTTCTGCCTGGGGCTGCCTTTTTTTACCTCTGCCTGTGGAAAGGGAATAGAGAGGTTTGCGACAGCACTGGCATATAAGAGATGGGTGTTGGACACCACCAGCTTTCTGCATATGCCACCTGGGAGCGGTCCATGAATGGGGATGTGACAGATCTGAGGACGTGCATTACTTCAGGCGTGTGAGGGCTGTTCAGATAACAGACTGGGGGAAAAGAATCTCTGATGGCACACTATTCATTCTCCCTGTCATGCTGCTTGCACTGCACAAGCATGTAGAAAAAGGATACAGCTGCGGCTGTCACTTTGACCAGGGACAAAATGATCAAAACCAGTGCCTGGATGTGTGCTTGCTTCCAAAAAGCCAACATGAGCTTTTTGGAAGCAAGCTTACATGAGGTAACAAAGGGCTTACACAAAGGTAAACCACCTCTGTGCCTTCACTCTCAGCCTAAATACAGAGGGCCGGGGAGGATTATCTCCTCCTCAAATGCCCATACAGCACCCACATAAATCAGGGCAGGTCCCTATGAAGAATGTGCCCTGCTCCTGTGGTTTCAAGGTGAATATGCAGGATTTTCTGTCTGAGATCTCAAGGCATGCTGAGGCTGCACCTGGTGCAAGTCCCCCTGTGAATATGATGCACAGACTGGGCTCTTGGCCATATGGATACATCTAAAAAAACAGACCCTTCTCTCCTGCATACTGACTGAGGTCATCTCACCCCACTTCCCTGCTAAATCTGTTGTGTTTAGGTGGAAGGAATGCCCTTGGGGGAGCTATTTCCATGTATACATAAACCCGATAGTGCTTCCCATGAACCTATTGAACCCCCTCTCCAATCTGTGTCATGTCTTGAAAGCTCAGGTCACCATTTTGACGGATCTAATGGGGCACTGAAGGGCTGTGTCTTCTTTCCTACAGACTCCCTCCATGCTCTTCTTCCCCACCCAGCCTTTTTTGAATACCCAATTTTCCAAGCACTGCCTTCCAGCCTAAAGACAAACCAAACTACCCATCACTGGGTCAGGATTAGAACCAGCAGAGTCAAGACAATCTTGCCACCAACATTTTGGCTAGCACATTTTGCCTGCTTCTGGCACAGATGCTGTAAGCACACAGCCCTGTACATTGGAAACACTGCTGCAGCATGCACACTGTGACACCATATTGGATAGAAACTGCAATCTAATACATACACCTTCCAGTAAGTTTGCAGGTGCAGTCCGGGCGCCAGTCAAATCGTGTATGAGAAACTCTGTCCAGTCCATGTATTTCTCTTTGATTGCTGGAGAGGGAGAGGAAAGAAAAGCAATACTGAGCACAGCAGACTGCAATGGACTTCCACGTGTATCTCAAGAAACATCTCCTTAGGGTTTGTCAGCTCTGAAATTTCACATACAACTGTATTCCAGACTATGACAAAAGCTGGTTTGTTGTTCAGTTCTCTTAGGCAACCCATTAGATCCCAAAATAAAGGAAGGTGTCGCTCCACTGGAGTCACTGGCAGTGATTTATAACAGCATTGGCTTATCATCTCCATCTCTCCCATTCAAAATTGGCCACCGCCTGTATAACAGCTCATTTCCTGCTTATCCCATAGGCTCAGGTGTGATTTATAAAGTCTCTTTGTATGATCAATAATGAAATCTGAGAAAAATAAAGCTGTGCAAACTTTTAGGTCCTGGACAGGACAACAGAAACTGCAGGTGCTTTCCACCACAAAGCAAAACAAAACTCAACCCTGAGAACATCATATGTCAGCTGCTGAGTCAATACACTTGCAAGAAGAAAAACTTAAAGAATTTATCAGGAACATCTATTTCATTTCAAAACAGTTTGATTAATTTCTGAGCTAAACACTGTAAGCCTGTGTTACTTCATGATCTTTATCCACAGTTTCCAAGATTTAAACTGAAATATATACATGCTGTCTCCAGGACTCAAATTCTGTTGAAATAAGGAAAAGTCAGGCATCAAAAGGCTGTTCAGCAAATTTCAGCTTCAGAGATACAGATGCTTCTTCAAATACATTGTGCATTTGCAACCAGAAACCCAGAAACCAGACTTTAATTCCAACTGCCTGCAAATGGGAATTAAATTACACCAGAAACGTTTTTCTTTCACCCAAAACTCTTATGTGTGGGATAACCAACAATGCTATAGTAACGTTGCTAACACAGCAACACTCTTAGAAGGGAAAAATCACACGCTTTTGAAAACTAAAATACTTCCTCTGAACAACCAACCAGATAGAATCATAGAATCACAGAATGGTTTGGGTTGCACAGGACCTTAAGATCATCCAGTTCCAACTCCCTGCCAAGCCCCACTGAAGGTTTCTTTTGGGTTTGTGGGTGTTGATTTGTTGATTTTATTTATTTATTTACTTACTTATTTTTTTTGTGTGTGTGAAGCAGCCACGTGAGAGGAATAAAATAATTTTGCAGAGCATTATATGGTGAGAATTTTGACAATGAGTGGAAGATTGTAATTACTCTCTTCCATTAGACTCAGTGGCTTTGGACAGATAAGCTGTATTGAAACGTGTGACCAGGGCATGGGATCATGGATTGTCTTTCACTGTTGTCATGGCGACAGTGATGCAGGTGGCCTATAACTGCCTGGCTGTCAGATCTTATACATCAAACTGGTGCTAAGTGAAAATATGTTAGAGGCATGGGGGAAAAATTGCCAGCAGTGTTTATAGGATCAGGTGGAAAAGAGCTAGACAGCTTTAAAAGCAGCTTTTTGTGAAAGCTGTGGATGGCTCAGGGAGGGTTCTTTAGAGTGTTTATGCCTTCATATGAGCAAAATCAGTTTCAGAGGGGAAAATATATATAAATATGCGTCTTTGTCATGTCTTTGCGGCTTTCTCAAAGTCAAGATGATGATGGTGTTAGGCTGAGATGGAAAAGCAATGGAAAGAAAGGCAAATACTTCTAGCTGACAGCTGGAGCAGACCCTAGAACTTCAGTACTGACTGCGGAAAATAAGATGTATCCACTGCTGTATCTTGGGATGCAATGGCCAATAGAAAGTTGACCAGATATAGAGATGTTAAAGGAACATAGAAACTTAAACTGTGAAATAGCATCCTAAAGTCAAGATGCCTTATAAAAAAATGCCTGTTAGACTTGCTACAAAGTAATTTCTTTTTCAGGGCAGTTATCTTTCTAATGGGTTTTTTTACTCTATATTCCACGAGTTTCCAAATAGATTCAGATTCTGATCCCCTTCCCTTCCCAGCTGACAGCACCTTTCCAACTGCTGAGATTTACAGTAGTTGCTGACACTAAAATTAGTTAATCGGTGTAATTTTGTGAAGTCTCACTACTTTGCACAGCAATTGACCTACCTTCATTCTCTACTGGAGAAAGACTCTTTGCAAAGAGAATAATTAAAATGATGGTAAAAGAAGCTTCATTATTTGAAAGGTGTGATCAGTCTGATGTGGCTACCATTTTCAAATGGAAAAAATAAATAAATTGGTTTTTTAACTTGGCTTTGTGCTTCCTGACCTAGCATTCAGCTTCTCCATGCTCTAGAACCCAGCATTACATGTTTTGGGTTGATGTAGCTCCATTTTTTTAGGCAATGCAAATGTGTTTATTGATAGGAGGAGGAGCTTTTCTTTTTCTCCAGAGATCCTTATAGAGGGCTTAACTAGAATCAAATACTGACTTGTTAATGTATCAAGGATACTATTGATGTAGGGAGTTATTCAATATTTATAGTGAATTAGCAAAAATAAAACCAAGATCTGTCAGAGACACATTGCATAAAGGAAGGTTTGGATCTGGATGAGAGTAGAGTGCCTTCTGGGTTCTTTTCTTTGGTAACTGATTTTTTTGCACACACTTGACCAAGGTTAGGTTTTTGCCCTGTTCTAAACATTTCTGTTAGACATCAGTGAAGGATGGGATGGGAAAGGGAGGCTCTGCAGTTTAACAGTTGGCTCTGGGCAAGCAATCTGTTCTTTCTCTCCGATAGCCAGTATGCTTGCAAGAATTCTGGGGGATTTGCCTACTTTTTCATTCTGTTGATGGAAGACATTAGGGAGGTTAAACATTATGCACAAATACAGGGTCAGAATAAAACTATTTGCCATAGAATAGAGGGAGTAATGTCTGGTTTGAGCATAGGAAAAGGAATTAAGCACTAAGGTGTTTATATCAAGCCTGGCTTTTGATGAGCAGTGCAATATAGTGACTGGAATCAGCCTTTTGAGCTTTGGTTTCCTATACTTAAAAACAGAGATAAACCAAAAGCTGTAAGGATGAATTTGTGTGACTAAAACTTGGAGGTTCCAGCCTCTGAAAAGTGCATCCTTGCCCCTGTTTAAGTCCTTTATGGAAGGAAAGCATATGTAAAGTAAGTGACGTTCTTTACCAAGTGCTGAATATTAGGTAGTGGTACTTGAGAAACTTAATAGGCATCCCAGTTATCTATGAGATTGCCTTCAGTGTGTGCTTACTGATACGAAAAAAAGAAAACTGAGATTTTGGCTTCATCTGTGGTTCTCTTCAGAAGTACCCTGGTGTCTTTAGGTTTCATTCAGACCCAAAATGCATTAGATTATCTTACATAAAGACTTGCCTCTTCAATATAGCTTTGAGATCATCAAGAGCAAAAAAAATCCCAGGCCCAGATGTATATACAAGGGGTTTCTAGCTTAAGATGAAAAGAGCATGTTTTAAGCTGATGCCTTAATTCATGTGCTTGAGGTGTTTCATTGTTTTTTTAATCATAGGTTGTTGCTACCACATTAGCATTTGTAATAGTTTTACCATTAGTATTCAGGCAAAGTCTGGGTAGGAGGGGGTTGTTTTTGTTTTTTCAGTGTTTCTTGTTGTTCTTTTTCCCTTGAAGCTGGAACATAGAAAAGGTTTGATGTGTATGTTTACAGTAGCTGTACACAACTTTAAAGAGCAAAAATAGGTGTAGAAGCCTAGCTGCCATAACCATTTCCTGACTAACAAGCTGGTCTTGCTGGTGAACTCGGCTCTTGTTTCTGGTGGTGTGAAGCTGATAATGCAGTTTGGATGTTAATTTGGAAGTAACCACATAGGCTGAGGGCTGGGCAGAGTTATTACCTCATTATCCATTGCTCAGAGTTAGCTGGAAGGTTTGGACCATCTGTGAGCATACGGAGAGGAGGAGGGAAATGGACAGTACAGATTCTGTATTTCAAACCAATATGGATCCTCATTAAGTTTGTAGTTTCTTGCAGCAGGAAAGATCTGTTTCTGTCTCATCCTTTTAGCTCAGAAGAGTGACTGCACGGCTACTGCTTGGTATAAACCCATGCCTTTTAAAACGG
This sequence comes from Micropsitta finschii, assembly GCA_034783455.1. Taxonomy (NCBI): domain Eukaryota; kingdom Metazoa; phylum Chordata; class Aves; order Psittaciformes; family Psittacidae; genus Micropsitta; species Micropsitta finschii. The sequence goes on from JAVHNF010038565.1 coordinate 22,789, forward strand.
ATTTTATTAGGTTAGCAATGTAGTGCTTTCTCTTTCTTTTTGAAAGTGTCTTCACATCCCAGTTTTTCTGGAAAAGGAAGTGGACTTCTGGCTCCATATAGTTTAGGTCAAAATAAATAAAAATACTCATCCATCTTCAGGCTTGTTTGGTTTTTGGGTTTTGGTACAACGCTAGACCTAAAAGTTAATAAGAAGCCACTTTAATCCCTGCACAAACAAGCCGTACCAGCGTTGTGGTTGTTGCAGTTACAGCAGGGCGTGTTGTTCTACATTGTCAGTGGAAATGCAGAAGCCATATGGTGGCACATCCTAAGTTTTGTGCTGCTCTTTGTGCACTGTTAACCCACGGGAAATATCTTTATTCGTTTTTTGTAATCTCTTGTTCACTTCCAGCCCTTTGAATTAGCGCAGGTATTTGCCGGGTGAGTTGAAAGATGCAGCCTCTCCGAGGTGTTTCTCATTTCAAGCGCTGTGCAGCGTGTTCCCAGACACTACTGCCCGAGAGCTCCTGCGAGGGAAAAGCAGAACAGAGAAATCCCGGTGGCTGCCTCCGACAATCCAGCTCTGCGGAGCGGGGTGGGGGAGCTTCCTGCTGTAACAACAAAGCCAGCAGCCATCAGGATGCTTGTCTGCCATGGAGGAGTGTCTCTGTTTGGGTGTGAGCTGTATTTCCTGCCTCCCTGTGAATCAAGAATCATTTATTTTGGATCTCTGAGGGTTTCTTTGGGGG
>JAVHNF010038566.1:0-13313 GCA_034783455.1 Micropsitta finschii
GCTGTCTCCATACAGGAGGTGCTGCAGCCCCTGATCATCCTCGTGGCCTCCTCTGGACTTGCAGCAACAGCCCCATGTCCTTCTTATGCTGAGGACACCAGCACTGCACACAGTGCTGCAAGTGGGGAGTCTTTTTTTCTTTTCAGTCTTTCGCTGAGAAGTGGCACATGTTCACAAAGGTTGCATATCCAATTTGAAGGGCTCTGTTGTGCAGTGTCGTGATAGCATGGGGCAGTGGAAACTTAAGCTAAGCACTGCAGTCACAGAGCATTCCAAGGCTGGGATGGTTAGTAAAGAGTGGCTGTATCTTAGATTGAATCACAGGAGAAGAGAGGAAAGAAGTGGGTGAGCTTTCAGGAATGCAAGGCTTTCTCGTTTAGCTGTTTTTAAAAAGGAATTCTGGAAACAAATTTGTGTTGTTCCTAAAATCAGGATGGTGAAGCTGTTATTTATTAAAAAACTGTGTTATTTCATTATATTCTAGGGATTTAATAGCTGCTACTTTTCCACTGAGCTGTTCCTAGTTATGTGCTACTATGAACACGCCTGTCAAACAGAATGGTGTTTGGACCAATATACATGTAGTTGCACAACTAAGTGCAACAAAACAGCTCCAGGATATATTATCAATTCTGGAGATAACACTGCATCCCCTCTGAACAGGGCACTTGCAATGCTTACCTCATCTTTATAGGAATGACTGTATGCTGACAAGGAAACAGGCTTTTGAATGAGCTACCAGAATACAATTGCAAAGCTTACTGTAACTCTAAAAGAAAATCTCTTGTACTGACTGTACATCTCTGTCTGTGATGCACTATGGAAAGTAATCTGCTTCTCCTGGAAAAAGTTCTGTGCTTTGAAATGAAGCTTTCCTGGAATTTTCCACTTGCCCTTCATGGCTTTCAGTTGGAGCCCCATCACAAACAGCCTTCCTGGAAGTCAGTGAGTACTGGGCAGAAGCAGACTCCGTGTGAGTCTTGCATAATAAATGCCCTTTACAGCAGACCTACCACGACCTATAGCTCCTACTCATTCCCATCCTAGAACGTGATGCACTTGCTCAATATACTGAACGTTCTTATGGAAGTTACTGGGATGAACCCCAGCAGGTACCAGGATCTCACAAGCTGAAGGACAGAAATGGGCAGTCAGCAGATGGAGAGCATTTTCACCTGCAATCCAAGTGGGCCAGTAGAGTGCCTGCAAAACATAAGCTCATAGCTTAATGGTTATAACTCGAGCAGACATTTAAAGACTGTGGTTTCAACAGAAACATATATTTGGGACTTCATTTTGTCATTATACTTCCTGACAACTCTTTGCTTTCACTCAGGCCATAATGAATAGCTTTTCTTTAAGTTCAGTGGTGAATAAGGCCCCTTCTCACTGCCCTTTTCTCTAAAAACATTGAGCTTTTGAACATCATCAGGGTATTTTAGTTCTTATGAGACTTAAGAAGCTCCTCACGCTTTTAACAAGTTAGATCTATAGATCTGATTTTTAAAGAAAAATGTATTTTCTATTGCCTTCTATGTCTGGAATCCATTTTCAGGGCAGACTAGAAGGAGTTTCTGGTGGAAGTTAAGAGCCAGCTATGTATTCCCTGACTCAACAGGGCTCATTGTTTTCAAGCAATAGAACTGAAGAGGAGCTCTTTTGAATTTCCTTTAATTATAAGCCTGAGGGCAGAGGGAAAGGAGGAGTGTTTTGTTTCTCAATATGATGTTTGTGATTTAGTGTTGCCTGGAGGAGCTGCTGTTTTGTTGCTAAATTATAATTGCACCTTTCCTGTAGCTATAGAGGAGATTTGGCTTAGTTTCCACTTCTGATTTGTGGTTGTCTTCCTTTTTCTGTGGGAGCTCTCTATGAAGGTATATGGGAGTTTATATACGGACTTAAACATGCTACTTTCTTTCCTTTACAATCATGAGGATTTTCTTCTGGTATGAACCAGAGCTGCATGTCAAGTCAGTTCTTGCAGTCTGGTTTCTCACTCTAGAGGAAACGTGATGCATTTGAAATGTATTTGAAAGAGAATTTTCTCGTTGATTCGTTAGGTTATGCAAGGTGGAGGAGGATGGCAGTTACCCTTAAAGCTATTTATTACGCTGTGGTTGTGAATCTAATGAGGGAAGATGGGATTCAAGAAGGGACATGATAAAAGGTTTTGTAGAAGTGGGTATAGCCTGGATGATGAAGGTATATGAGAAAATGAATGTTTAAAGGCAGTTTACAAACCCCTCACTGTGTACAGTTTTGCTATTACATTGAACAGCCCTTGATCAAGCATAGGCACTAAGTCAGTATCCTGTAGTTTTCTTCTTCATGGGAGATTCCTGGGTTTGTAACAGCACCAAAGTCAATCCATGGCTTTTTGAGAAATCAAATTATCTTATTCCTTAGGTGTCAACTTCCTTTCTTGGAGCAAGTTTAAGCAGAATTACCAGTGATGCTGAGCATTTTCTTTTCAGGTAGAAAAGAGTAGTGAAAATGTGAGCAAGAAACGTGCAGTGTACCACAGGGTGGTTTAGGTAAGTCCTTTAATGCTTTCTGGCAAATGACGATAGTATGTTTTGTACCTTAGAGCGATGTGGGGAGCATAATGTTTATCATGTAAATACCTAAGAGAAATAGTAAGTGCACATTAAAGGCTTTAGCTGTTTCTTTTGACCATTTACTTTCTGCAGGACAGATACTGCAGCATCTGTAGGAACTGCAACAATACAGCTATTCATAGAATCTGCTGTAGCCTGATAGTCTCACAAATAAATGTGTTCCGCTTGTGACATTTGTTACATTATTGACAATTTGAATAACTTTTCCCCCAAAGTCCCTTTTTTATTCCTGTCCTCAAATCTTGGTAAAAGTTCAAAGTGTTCAGCTCTAACAAATTTCGTGATAGTTCTCTGTGAAGTAATCAAACTTCACATCATAAGGTTATCAGAGCTTTTCATTGAACATGAAACTGTTTCAGAAGGCTATTCATTTCTGAGGGGCATTTTGTCAACTTGTCCCTTCACAAGCTCAGGGTGACAGTGTTACCTGGTCGTGTTTATCATGAGGGAATGAACTACAGAATCGATGAGCGTATTGTTGCTACTGCTGTTTACCAACAGTGTAACTTGAAAGTTTACATTGAGTGTAACTCACAGAGTTCAGAACTAGATGAAGCCTTATTGCTGTGTTCTCCATTCTAATCCTCCCTGCCCTCGCCTCCCTCCCCACCCCAAATCAAAGTTTCCAGTACTGGAAAGTCAAAGTATTTCACATAAATCTTCTTGATGCAGCTCAGGCTCTTTAAGACTTCTGTTGTTTGTTTCTTCTGAAACTTCCTGTCACTTCCTGCATATCCACTGGATCTTTGTTTGCTCTGGCACGATGTTGGCCTTTATCTAGGACTGCCAGTGGTTTGGAACTCTGCGTTTCAACTGCTATTAAAAAACTGGACAATTTTATTAATGAAGTTCACAAAGAAGCAGCTGTAGTATACTGTAAATCACAATGGGAGCTATATCTTGCAGAGCCAGAACAGTTGTGTAAAGAAGTTTAAAACAAGTTAAAACCCACTGTTTTTCCCAAGGGCTCCTGGTTTTGGGAGTGTTTAGGTTTGTACATTCTTTGGAACCTCGTCTTTTGCTTTGGAATGCCTTATTGAATGTGAAAAGTTGAAATGGACTCAGTAGATCACGGGTATGATTTTGAAACTTCCATAAACAGCAGGGCACTGTGTACTGTGAAATATTTATCTTAAGAGAGCACGATGCTCAGAAGAAATCCTTGATCTCCAACTCACTCAGTTGAATGCACAGCAGAAACCATGCTTGAACACATGTGTCAAGGCAAGCTGTTGCAGACATCATCAGCAGAAATGCACCGTACAACTTACACTGGAGGAGAAAAGTGGCACTTTGTGAGAAGTTAGTCTTTCATTTCTTGGACTTTTCTGCATGTTTAAATCTCAAAATACATTTTTATTGATTGATTTGGAGGTGGTATGTGCTTTCTGCCCTACATTTAAAAGTAATACAAATAAGATAAAGCTGTTTTCCAAGTGGAGTGTGATCCTGTGCCTGTTGAGCTCAGTCAGTTCTCATTAACTGAAGTGATGCAGGGCTTGGCGTGTAAGTTCCTGGATGGGAGAGCTTGCGCATTCTTGTTTTCCTTTCTTCATATGGGTTGATGTGTGACCAAAAGACACAGCTTTGGCTGCTAAAACACACAACCTGAACAGTATTAAAAATGAAGATTGGTTTAAAACTCGTTTGATTCCCTTTTTTCAAGCTATTGAAAAAATTATTTCAGTGTACCGATCATTTAAATACACCGATTTTCTTTGTATTCTGTTGTAATTTTTATTTCTGGTCGTTGAGTTGTGTTTGAACTTAGATCTTTGTTGTTGCAAGCAGGGTCTTCCAAGGCTTTCTAAGTTTGCATACTTTCTGGAACAGAGAGGCTTCCCACGAAAGCTTATTCCTCCTTTCTCCCAGTAAAATCACTGATTTACTTTTGGCAATGCATTTCAGTGGTGCCTAATGAGAAGCTGAACATCTTTAAGCCTTTAAATTTGATTTGTTATAAATACTGAAATGGTTTTTTTAAGGGTTGAGTTGTGTATTGCTTGAATGTAACTCCAGACTCTCCTGAACACTTATTTTCATTTAATTTTCACATAATCTCTCATTGTTCACATTTCAAATAAATAACTGCACTAATTTGTCACGGTAGCTTATGTCCTAAAAGTAATCTGGAAAAAGAATGATTTTAAATTTTTGTGCTATACTAAACACAGTACTTCAACTTGATTTTGATTTAACGTCTGGAATTTGGGTTGTTTTTCCTAACTGATTGCAGTGCAGTATCCTGCCTGCCTCCTGGGCTGTTATACCGTGTTTAGTGCAGTCTTTGTAAGGACTTGAATATGTGGAGGAAGAAATCCAGGTTTTATTCCTTTACTGCTTCAGAACTGCTGTAGAGTTTTGTTGTTTGGGGATTGCTGTTCTGCTTAAATGCCAGGTTACTCAGCACTGAAAAGAAAAGCCTTCAGCTGCTCAAAATCAGAGTGCATCTGTAATAAAGGTGATGGTGATGTATTTTTATTCGTGTTGTCAGTTCTTTGAAAAATGCCATTTCCAATCTAAAAAGGCAGATGCTTGTTTATTTAATGATCTTTAGACTGCGTTCCTCTGTCACTGAGATCAGTGATAATAGGATAAGGTAAGAATGGATTATTAAAGGTAAGATTCGTAAGTTTATTGAGAGTGATTCTCTAGTGAATAATACTCTGCACCGAATAATGTAGCAATTATTACTTCTTTCAGAAGGAATTAGGGTAAGGCTGAATTTGCTGGAAAGGTCTGTTTCCACTCAGAATGTGAGGATTATCTGTTGACATATGTATTTAGACCAAACTGGTGTGAATACAAGCCAGATGTTTCTTGGGAACACTTTTTTAGAGTACATTTGAACCATAAAACAAGGTGACACACTTTTCCAATCACTATTCCTGACTTCGCATTGAGGAAATGTGCATTCTGAGGTTCAGTATTCCAAGTGTCACTGTGCAGATTCTTGTCCAGTTCCAAATAGAAATCTTGTACAACATTAAGTGCTGCAATGAAAATCTACGAATGACCATCTGTAGAGGGGAAAACTACGTTTACCACACATAGTTGCATTGATTCAAAGGTACCTTATTGTTACGAAACTTCCACCGTGCTGTTCATTCTCTTCCTGTAAACCCTCCAAGAGTAACAGTGTAGATAAATGACGTCCTTAATCTCACAGTCTCTTCTCCCTTCTGGAATGTGCTTCGCAAAGCTAAGGAAGAGGCGGGACCGTGTTGTTTTGAAGCTAATCCCTTCTGTACAGGAGTAGGTTAGTTGCACCTAGACTATAGTATTGGAATGTGTTAGTGCCATAGGTGCTGATTTGTGTTATTTCTAGTACCAGGATTAAGGGATGTTATTTTGAGTTTGTTTTATTTCCCCCCCCCCAATGTTTCACAAAGATGAACTTGGAAGTTTCTGGTTTATTATGGTGTTCTAGGATTTATAACAATCATTTTATTGTGATGACACTCATGAAAAGTAAGACCTACATTTTGGACAATAAAGTGCTATAAACTGTCCCTTTAATGTGTTGCAGTGTTAACTCTTGTTTCAATCAATCACAGTTTATATTTCAATCACTGTTAATATGATTAGGAAGATAACTGTCATAGTCTTTGCCTGGTTTTGCTAAATATGTAGATCCATAAAAAAGTATTTATTTCTCACAGAATCGTGTTAGAAGTTTGAAACAGAATGAAGCAAATTAAAGGAGAGCAGTGGTACAGAGGAAGAAATATTTTCTCCTCTTTATTCACAGTCTCCTTTTGTTTTCCTTGTATGATACAATAGGCGAAGAACATGCTTGAAAGCCACTTGTGTCCCTTTTTGGGTATCTCAAGATGCCTTTTCTCCAAAGCTTAATGGTTTATGAAGAGAAGTCTGGAGTTGACCTGAGGTTTTGCATGTTACACTGGCGATTGTGTTAGTGGAGTATTGTCTAACGTTCAGATATGGCAGTGTGTCCTTCCTGCTTGTTTCTGCTTTTCGAGAACTTCCATTTTGGGATGTCGAGTGTTAGTTCGTCTTCTGATACAACAGGGTGCAAATTGTACGTAATGTCTCACTGTGTACAGATGGGTGCAGATTGGAACCAACTTTACAGAGATCAGATGAGTCCTTTTCTGAAGTACATTCTGGATGCCTATACCATCTAGTTATACATACGCAGAGAATACCTAAATCCTGCATAATCCCATGAAAGCCATATGGCACAGCTTAGTCTCTAGTTTGGGGTTTTGATGTGGCACAGTACTGTTGTGATTGAGTTAATGTTGGAACTATGGCTGAGAGAATATATAAGCTCATATTGCATATTATAAACTTATCTTTAGCATTTTTGAAACCAGAAGGTTCAGGTTTAGAAGGGGATAGAGGCAAAGAAGATGTTGTACAGGATGCGTACACTACTTCGTTAAGATAAATTAGATAAGATTATAAACTGGCCAGAAAAATGTAATAATAACTTGACCTTATAAACTGAACTGTAAGAACTGAACCTAAGAAGTAGTGCAAAAATGCAGTTAGGCATTTGCATGCCTGCATGGCTTTGTCAGTACAGTTCAGCTGCACAAAGGATATGTTCATTTATCAAATGGCTGAGGCTGCTTTTCGTTCAGGAATCCTCATACATTTTCTTCCCCTGCCTGGTGGCGTTAACCCCTTGGAGACAGGCAAGAGCATCTTAAATAACATCCTTTTGTTGCGTGAGTAAGCCATAGGTATTAGCAGATGCACTAACAGGTCTCCAACAGCCACAGAAGTTTCTAGCATTGTTTGTGAAGCCTGGGTATATAAACTCCAACATGGAGCTGAAAGTGCTGGCAGATTTACTGGCAGTTAACATCATTTGTGAGTGTTCAGAAGTCTGGGAATCTGACTATTCGCAGACAATACTTCACTTTGAGAACTTCAGTCATCCTTATTAAGTATGTACCCAAGGGTTCAATATCAACTGGTTTGGGACTGGGGTGGTTTTGCATCATGGCTTGTTTGCTCCAAATGCTATTGAAAGCAGCACAAGTCTCTCCATTGACTTTGATTAGTTCATCACCATATGACATAATAAATGTGTGTTGATTAATTCTCTGCAGTTCCTAATCTGCATCCACATGTAATGAAGGACCATTAGTGGCCATTGTCACTGTCAGTTTCCAATAATATCTCATTTTCAGGCTGAAACCCCCAATCCTACACAGTGTTACAAATAAACCGTATAAACAAAAAGTTCTTGCCACATAACTGGAATAGTAGAAACAACGGTTTCTAAACTTGGACCTTTCCCAAAATCATGCTCACAGATCCATGTGACACATTACAAAAGTTGCTGATTTCATTGTTTGGTTTTGGAACATGACTTCCAACTTGTGGACAGCTGAAGGTTGCTTCAGCCTTTAAGCAGAAGGGCACAACGGGCAGAGTGTCACATAATGAAATGTAACTGTGACTCAGCTTGTGCTGAAAGTAACACTCATTTCTCCTGCTTCCTCCCAGTTATCAAGAAATGCCCTACAGCACTGGAGTAAAGGGACACTGCCCATCTAAAGAATACTTCAAAACTTGCTAGAAATGGTGAACTGCAGAGAAGTAAAGCAGTGACCAGCACTGTTCCTTTCTTAGCTGTGAAACTCGTGGGGAAGTACTCATGCTACAGTTCTATTTCTAATTATAGGAGCAAATTGTCATGTACATAGATGTCATAAACCACTGGGAGAAGTTGAAAACTTCCTGTTAAGATATTCTTTAATATAATTCATCTTTGTTATAAAGATGTTGGACTGTGATAGTAGCAGAAGTGTTTGGAAAGACCTAAGCCATGGTCTGCTGGTAGCAGTGTGTTTTCCATGCTTGGTACGTGTGTCTATCAGACATCAGAGATGAAAAAATTAGTAGCATTGGGGTAGGATGGGCACTCTTCTCATTCAGAGCTTTCTGACCTTTCTTTTATGTAATCTGTAACCTTGTTCCAAGATTTGGCTGCCTTTGTGGTGAATAATAGCTGATTGAAATTATCCTTGTTGCAACTTGTGTCCGTTGCCTCATCAAACGCAGATCTTTCACTGTGGATTTCTGAGGAGAGCTTGACTTTATCTGTTCTCTACACCCTTCCATTAGGTCATGGAAGACAGCCATAGGACTCCTCAGGACCTCTTCTTTAAGCTGTGCAAGCCTCAAAATTGCTGCTTTAATGCTATTTAACTCTTCTCTGTAAGTTTGAAGTACACATCCTGTCTTGAGAAGGAAGGTTTGTTCTGTCCTCAAGGCATTTTTGTAAGATTCCCAGAGCAGGAGCCAAACGATCACTAAAAAGCATCAAGACAGGAAAATACATTGGGATGTCTTGGGTGACAGTGTGTGACCTTTACAATGGGGAATAACAGAAAGAGCCAGGGCTTGATGTTTTCTACAAACAAGACTGGTCCTGTTGTCCGTCATTACAGCCAGGCACAATGACAATCCCTGTTAGAGATTTATGTGACAGCATTTGTTCCGTGGAGGAAAATTGTTTTCTTACTTTTGTTGTCTCCCTTGTTAGGTGTTAAAGTATTCTTCCCATTGCTGAGAGTTTTGGCGTGGTTAGTAGTTCTTACCTGGGTATTCCTTTCCCTCCTTTGATTCCAATGCCACTATGGATTGAAGTGTAGGCTGGAAACCTCTTATGTCATTTTTCTTTGAGGCCGGTGCCGGCACTGGCGTTTCGGTCTCTACTGATATTAGAAGCAACGTCATACTGGCAACACCATCCTATTTTTTACTCTTGATATAGCCTCACCTGTGCCAGTAAGCTGCTTATGCCCCCAGCTAAATTCCAGATCTGCTGGAAAAACTGCATGAGGTGGAGCCAGGAGCAGTTCTCACATGTTTTCTCTGCCATTCTCTATCCTTCCTTTCATCTGGATATATATTTTCTTGAAGTGGGGGAAACAGAACAGGGTAAGAAAAAAGGCTGGAGATTAGTCTATATTGTGCTCTGGAGACCTGCCATTTACAGACACCTCTCCTGCTACAGGACAAGGGTGCCGCTGGGAGCTGCAGTTCTGCCACCCTTGTCCTTCAGCTACATTTGGATCATATCTCCAGGGAAAGGAAGATGTCAGAATGGTGGCATCACTCTGTGCTCTGTATCAATGAGATCACAACCTTTATGATTCCCAGTTTGTGATCTGCTGATCTAGACCGGTGGTCCAGATTATGTCCAAGAAATTTATTTCCACAGCAGAGAATAAATATGCCATAGAGCCAGAGACAGGTCCCTGGAATTAGTAGCGGTAGCCCTCTTTGCCATGGCCTGGGCTGGGTTGTACCTATTCCTTTCTATAGATGGTCCTGCTTTACTAATTCTTTTAAATATGGGTCACCTCTTCCATCACCTCCAAGGACCGTAGTCAGCTCTCTGTTTCACTTGTGCAGAGTCACCTAACGTATGTGAGCTTGTGTCTTACAAGGTAGAGTTTAGAGAACATAGCATGCTGTAGTTTACTCATAGTATTTTCTCAACATCACAGGATGAAATAGTCTTTAGCTATGTCAGATGATACTGATGGCTGCTAAAGAGTTGCTGATGTTTCAGTGGCCCAGGATGGCTAATCTTCAGTCCTGGTGCTAGGTAAGGTCAAGTCTATTGGTCTACTATGGAAGACCTCATTAACTCTTAATAACTCCAAACTAATGCACTTATCACTACTACCAGGGCCCTTTTTTGTCTCTTTCTACAAGAGCAAAGACTTCTGAGGTTTTATCTGTTTTTGACAGAAAGAAGTATTGACTTAATTACTGTTATTTATCTTTCATTTTCTTAGCTGAGCTTCGTAGGCATAGGGAAGAGGGAAGATTTGTAGCTTCAGCTGTGTGTCTTACCCTCTGTTATTCTAAAGCTGAAGCCTTGATGTTACTCTGTTTATTCCATGTGTAGAAAAAAGGAATGTATATCTGCTTTTCCACTGAGACTTTCTAAGAAATACTTGCTGGATAGTTTCTTATTGAGGAGCTAAACTGTCAGCTTGTTGTAAGTGTTCAGATGGCCCGTTTATATCATTGCAAAGCACTGTCACTTTGAGGACTGGTGTCGACTTGATAATGTGCATGTCTTCCAAATACACTGGGATTTTCAGGATTGGTGAAGTATGTTTTGAAAGTAATACAAAGAAGAATTATAAACACAGGCAAAGTATTAATTTTCCTTTTATATAATTGCCTGTTCTATGAGGTGCATTCTGCTTTTTCTTCCGTTTCGCTGTGTGTATCCATCAGTAGTTTCACATGGTGGAATGGAAAACAGGCCGGAGTGGTGCCTACTCTGGTCAAAAGCACAAAAAAAGTGCTCATTCCACTCAGTGGCAGGAAAAATCTGACTTTAGTGCCCAGTAGGTGCCTCAACCAAGAATGGAAGAGGTGTATATACTCCAAAAACAGGATAGGAAAAGATTAGTAGCTGGGTTTCCCTCCTACATAGTACACATCCCTTAAAGTTAGTGGGATTATCACTGTCCCATTATTAGTACACATCCCTTAAAGTTAATGGGATTATTACTGTCCCATTATTACTTAATGGGAATTATTGCTGTCTTTGAGAGCTGTGTACACATAAAAGTCAGTATAAGGAACCACTACATTGTATTTTAAATATAGATGTGTTTGGGGGGATGGGCTAATTTATCCTGTAGTAGCAGTCCTTCTAATGTTGCTGTTGTCTTCAAGTCTAGGAAAAGAAATGTATAGAAGCAGACTGTAGACTGTGGTTTTGTTCTGTGCAGCAATGTTGCTTTATTTCTTTAGAAGAGGCAATTAGATGACAAAGTGCATCTTAGAATAGCATAGTGACATCTGTACCCACAAATCAAGATTTTAGAAGGAAAATTTGCTGATGGAACTTCTTTGATCTTCTTAGGCATTACTGTTTTTCTTGATTACAGTCTCCTTTCCCACCTGAGAAAACAGAAATAGGCAATAACTGTAACAGAGGAAAAAAAAAGAGTATTTTTTTGGTAAAATGTCAGCACGATTGTGTACTGATTCTACATTTAGGAATCATCTTTTGGTCGCATGTGCAGATACGAGGGCACAAGAGAGCAAAAAGGTCTTGTCTTCCGCCCTGTATGCCAGTTCTCCGTCTCTTCTCCTCATAACCACTACAGCATCCTGCCTCTGCATCCCTGGCCCCTGTACACAGTCTGAGCACAGAAGTAATTCAAGGGGAGGAAGCAGTCAGAATGCTTTTGTGCACAGATAGCAGCTCTTCGTAATAATTTATAAGGACTGCATCAGGAGCACAGGTTGGGAAATCTGGAGAACAGCCCCGTATTGTGCTGATGGTTGTACATGAACCTGAACCTCACCGAGGAAGGTGCAGGCCACCTCCCTTACAGCCTTGTACCATTGCTGGCATAGGAACAGCAGTGAATATGAGTTGATGTGGACAATCTGCAGGTATGGAGAGAAACCACACATAAGGACTGCCACTGTGAACTTGTCTTCAGAGAATGGGCTTTTTTCTTCTGATGTGTAACTCATGTCCTCAAGTTAACTTTAGCAGAGGGACCACAAAGCAAAGTGATTCTGTACAAGAAATCCACTAATTTTTGTGTACTGGCGTAAACTCAGGTGCATATTTCCTGGGTTCATTTATTGCAGTGGATTTTGCTACTCTCTGAATTATTATGGGATTGTTTGTTCTGGAGACATGGAAATAATTGTGAACATCTTTGAAACACCGATAGCATATAGAATCATAGAATGGTTTGGGTTGGAAAGGACCTTAAGACCATCCAGTTCCAACCGCCTGCCATTGGCAGAGATGCCTCACACTAGACCATGTCACTCAAGGCTCTGTCCAGCCTGGCCTTGAACGCTGCCTGGAAGTAAATACCCACACTATGAAGTGGTGGTGTGAGCAACTGGTGTGTAAATTGACCTTTACCTGTGCTTTAATTTTCCAGTGCCTTACTAAGCTATGTTTGGGTTTTTTAATGTATAGATATGATTTAAAGTCACTTGCCACTTGAGCTGAGATGACAGCAAAACCACATCTAATATCAAATTTCAAAGCCTGCAGGAGTGGCTCTTAGATCAAAAAGTAATAGCTGATCTGACTTACCAGTCTCATCTGTGTATGGGCCTTCTGAAGAATGGAAGTATTAATTCCTATAAACATAAAGGCAAAACCTAGGGAAGTGAGGACACTGACCATCCAAGCCCATCCTGTGAATTAAAGACTACGATGAAGCACACATATACATTTGATTTGTTAATCTTATGTGAGGATTCAAAGTGTATTGCTGTTGCAAAGCTTTCGATTCCCTTGAGCTTCTGGCTGCCCAAAGCAGACCATTTTGCTAGCCCCTGCTGAGCTCCATTCTGCCCCACCTAGATAGGTACAAGTATCCCAGCAAATTAAAGCTAGAACAGGCATGCCTAGGTTATGCTGCAGCCAATGTTATGACTGTATTTTTAATTACTGTGAGTGAACATAATTTTTTCCTTTATGAGGACAACTCTTGGAGACGCTTCTCTTTCTCTTTGATTTTTTCTGTTGGTGTGAGATAAAAGCCACTCAGACTGAAGGAGCACAGAAGTTCTTTTTCGTATGGGAAAAAGCCAGTGTGAACACCTCTTACATGAAAATATAGTTTGGTGGTTGCACTTCCCACTTTGAAAATTCTAAGCAATGATGTACCCAAGAGGTTTTAAAGTAATTTTAAGCAGGAC
>JAVHNF010038572.1:0-15247 GCA_034783455.1 Micropsitta finschii
ACTGTAATTGAGCAACAAGCAGAGCAAATTCTAACAGCAACACTTATAGTGATCCGAGTTCTTACAACTTTCTGCTTTGCCTTCTCAGTGTGTGGAGGAGCATTTGGAAGCTTTGAAAATGTGAGTTCAGGATGTGTTAATATAGCTCAGTGACTGTATATCATCCGTGACCTAGCAATCCTTCAGATTGGTAAAATCATGGCAGAGGTGGGTCAGTGGCTAAATAATTATGTAGCCACTGACCTAATTCCTTAATTCAATGAATAAGATGTGTTGCACATTTTAAATTCAGCACCACTCTTACCTCTACACACTTCATCCTGATGATTCTGTTTTCTCAGACTCCGCAGCAGTTATTTTGGCATGCTGTACGCTCTTAGGGCAAATAGGCTCAAGGCAAATAGGAAGTATGAAAATGCTGAAACGTGAATTCCTACATGACCATTTTCCATGGAAATCTCTTGTGGGTGGGATTTCTTCTGTTATCAAATCCCAATAACTTTGACGCAATCATGAAATTACAGTTTGTACTTTCATAGTTTGCTTAAAACGGCTATCAGCATACTTGAACAGAGTATGAAGTCCCTAAGTCTCAGTGGTTCCATTGTGAAGGAACAGTTAATCTTTGCTGCAGGTACTGTTACTGTTGTTGTTCGGAAACCACAGGGATGGGGAACTCTTAGCACAATTTGTAGGTTACAGCCAATTGGCAGTTTTTCTGAAGTTCTTCCTTCAACTATCTCAGCCAGTTTTTCCACATCCTCCAAGTGTTATTTATAACTTGGCACATAGACAGAGTTGTCTATGCATTTGTTTTGCACTAGTAACCCTAAGAGCATCTTTCTGGTATTTGATGGTATCATCTCACTTGCTTTAATTCTGCAATGGTGGTGTAAACATCACACAAAATGGTCATCTGTCCTGAGAGATGCTACATACACGTTTGGTGCTGTGAAATAAGATACCTCATTTTATCCGCTTTATTTTCATGTAAGGTAGAAGCCCAAAGCTGCTTACTCTGTAACCCTACAGGCAGCAAAATATTTACTAAAACTGTCAACTTGGCAGAGTTTTCTAAAATGGAATTTTAAATTCCATTTATTCCACTTTATTCTGGCTAGCTTGCATGATATTTTTAACATGCAGCCAGTTCTTTCTCCTTGTTCATTTATAGCGGTCTAGATGTTTTATCTGAAACTCTGCACCATTTAAAAAGAGAAGAGAATATCCCATCAGTTTAATACCTTGAAACAGAAGTGAAATACTGCCATGAGCAATAACTAACTCTTAAATAAACACTTATTTCAATTCAGATTGTTTTGAAATACATGCAGGTGGGTGCTAAGCAGCATATTGCTTTTTGCCTGGTTTCATGGAGAAGCGAGTGCTGTGTAATTGCTCTTACAGTCTCCTGCTGTATGACTTTTGAACCTGCTGGCCCATTTCAGCTCTATTAGATGAAGTGCTTGGATGACTAGGATACAAAGCTGTGTGAGGGCTGGGTTTGAGGGGAGGAGGTGCAAGAAGCCTCTGCAGGAGCCCCTTTCTGAGGTCAAGGTGGACAGTTGCTGGATGGGTGGGTTTGGAGGTGTGACTGCCTGTGTGGTTGGTGGTGCCGGGGGCTGCCTGTGCCCTACTACAGCAGTCCTGGGAGAAAGATGGATTTACTGGCACAGGACAAGCCTTGTTTTAACCCTCATTGTGAAAGTAGGTTTGCTTGGTTCAATATGGGTTGAGGATTAATAACAATATGTCTTCGGTGTATTGTAGGCTGCAGGGACATAGAAGGGTAACAGAGCTGGTGCTGGTGGGGAGAGCTCAGTTATCACAGACCACCTGGCATGGGAGAAGTTAGCCTGCAGGCAACTGGATGCTGGCACAGCTGGTCAGCAGGCTCACTTTTGCTCTTCATGTAGAGAGCCCCATTCTCTTTACAGAACTGGTCCCCGTACTGTGGTATGCAACACTGTTGTGGCTGGTCCATGGATGGTGAGATGCGTATGTGAAAGGCCTAGGCTCAAGGAGCATTTCTCAGGCTTCTCCTTTTGCAGTAGCTCTGTATCAGGCCCAGTTTCTGACAAGCACAAGGATGTACAAAGAAGGGCTGAAGTCAGTGTCTTCTTTCAGGGAGAATAAGGCTAAAGTTGAACTAAGTGCAGTTTTCCACTGTCTTCAGAGGGGGTTTATAGAGAAGATGGGGACAGACTCATCCCAGAGGGATGCAGAGAAAGGACAAGAAACAATGGGCTCATGTAGTAAAACAGGAAATTATGGTGGGACGTAAGGAAAAAATTTGTCATGGTAACAGCAGTTAAGCCATGAAACAGGTTGGCCAGAGAGGCCGTGGAATTTCAGCTTGCTGGGACCAGACCCATTTGGGCATCCTCATTTGGCTTTGAGTTCCTGCTTTGAGTGGGTTTTGGACTAGATGGCCCCTGGAGGTCCCTTCCAACCTCAATTAACTTACGACTCTTTGATTCTCAAGAAGAGGTCTTCAGGAAGAAAATGTGGGGATGCGCTGCACGGTTCAGTCTGCAATGTGCAGTACAGAGATTCCCTCTGGCAGTAACAGAACTATTCAATGGGTGTGATCATGAACCAATTAATGTAACCCTCTTTTATCTCTTCCATTGTAGCTGCTTCCTCTTCATTTCCTGAGACATTTTACACTGGGTTGTGAATTCGTTTCACTCCTCCCTTTGTTATGAAATAATGTGAATCTTTTGACTTAAAAAGTATATTTCAAAATGGTTTGATCAAAACCGAAGCAGGAAGGAGAGGAATTAGGTAGAGGCTGAATTGGTAGAAATGTTTCTCGGTTGTCTTCACTGGGAAATTTAGGATTACGGTTTGTTAACTCTGTTCTTAAGCTCCATTCTTAAAACGTTGTCAAAGAAATCAGTCTCCTTCATAGTCAGTCCTTTTGCGCAACCCAAAACACTGTGCCCAGGATAAAAGTGCATGTTTATCTAGTGCTCGTGTAACTGTTTGTCATGTTAGAATAATTTCAGCGGGCACAGAAACCTTACAGAAAGATTGAGTTTCCCAACATTGTGGTCTGGAAGAGGTTTCTTCTTTCCAGACATTCCGTTCTTTATGTTCCTGTTTCAGGATGGTAGCTCAGTTGTGTGCTGTGCTGTATTGATATTGCTGAGAGTGGTTCGCATTAGGTGAGATAATCTGTGTAAAAAGGCAGTTCAGAGTTTGCACTTTGAAGAAGCTGCTCTTTAAAGCCTCAGGGGGGAGAGGGAGGGAAAGAACAAGATGGGTGTGGAGTAAAAAGAGAGATTTAACTCAGGAGAAGATAGAAGACCTCAAGGAAATACAATTTGGGAAGGAAAAAAAGCTTTCTAGTACAAGTGTTTGTGCTCACTTACTGACGTATTTAGTTTCCTTTCTCCAGTTAAATAACAAAACCCATTTAATTTTTGATCCCACAGTTGGTGTCACTGGTATTTTTTAATGGAGTTACAACTTGTTTAGTATAGGCAAGTATATACAGCTTAGCAAAGGAATGTTGTCTTATTCTAAGCACAAAGGTGCTCCTGAGAGAGACTGGAGAACATCAGATCAAGAGCTTGGACCAACTAAGAGCATTTGAAAGCCACTGATACTCAAAGTGCCATTAATTGCACAAAATAGCACCAGATATAAACTACTTTTTTGTTTGTTAAACTAGTAATTAAAGCACTTTATAATAATATAGTTACGTTTGTTCTTTTTTTTTTTTTTTTTAAGGGGATGATGTTATTTTTGAAGATGAAATTGAAGCATTGCAAGTACAAGTGAATAAACTTACTGCTCTGGGAGTGAACAAAATAATTGCACTAGGACATTCTGGTTTTACTGTGGACAAAAATATTGCCCAGAAAGTGAAAGGAGTGGATGTTGTAATTGGAGGACATACAAACACATTTCTCTATACAGGTATTTAAGTTCTTACTAAAATGTTGCTTCCAAAGCAAAGCTAGAGCTGTTTCTCTTTAAACTCTGAGAACTTTCACAAATACAGTTTGCTGCTGGCTGTACTGGGACAGATCCATAGCTGGTACCTATCCCTAACTTCCATGGAAGAAACTGATTTAAAACAGTCTGTAGGTAAGCAGGACCCTAACTCACTGAAAGGTTCCTTAATGCTGGGGCTGTTCAAGGTGACCTGTGCAAAGCAGGACAGAGAGAGGTAGTAATACTAGTAAATTACTGCCAAACATACTGCACCTGTTTCAAGTTCATAGTACAAAGGAATAAATAAGATGTTTACATTTAAACTTGTGTGTGATAACAAAAAAAAATGAATCATGTAAGACTTCAAAAGTGATACCGATGCTGATTTTCTGTAGAACCTGATTCATAGGCCTCCATTAGCCCTGACATTAAAAAACTCTTCCCAAGTTTTCTCTGTTTTTTTTTCAGTCCTACTTTTAATCTCTGATTTTATTCTTCATTGTTTCAGAGGTAGACATCATTCCAGAGGTGAACACTGTTGATCTCGTTTCTTCCACAGCAATGCTGCTTCAGGGCAAAACCTGCCACCAGCAGCTTCTCCAGTGCTGCTGCCTTCCCTGACACCATGTGTAAGGACACAAGTAAAAGAAAGGCTGGGCTTTATAAACCATCAAAGATAGCTCATTAAATTCAGCTCGTTAAATTAACTGGTTGAGAATATAACAAGAACTTTCTGTAATTTTCCTTGAAATTTTCCTTGTGCTCTAGTTATCAGGGTAGCACTGTGTACCCTCGGAATTTAAACACTTACAGGTTTTGCACTGTCCACTTTATCCTCTCTCTACTCATCTCTTCTCACTTTCTCATGCCTTTTTGTTTCATTTGGGCTCTCACATTTTACTGTCCCACTTGTTAAAGAGAAACAGTTTCATGCTACAGATACACATTAAACAGTTTCAAATATCTCTTTAATTTGGCCTCAAGGAATAATTGATTACTAAGCTGGAGCCACAGAGCATTTACACATCTACCTACAAGTCTGAGGCTGCTGCAAACATTTAGCATAGGTGTGCAGCAGAGAAGCAGCCAAACTGGAACAGACAACAGGACCATCCATCCCAATGTCTTGTCTCCAAGAGTGACTGAGAGTGAATGGTGAGGGAAGAGTGGATAAGCCTGTAGAGATGCTGCACTCAAGTCTGCCTCCATCAAAGAGGGCAAAATGTCTTAAGTCAAAATGGCTTATAGGACATGGTCCAAAGAGATGCCACTGTTTGCAATTGGGAATTGTGATCTGAAGTGCTCTGGGAGTTGAGGTGCCGAGTTCATATCCTGTCTGTATCTGTAGGAGTTCACTTGCACATCTTTTGTCATCTCAGAGAGTACCCCACTGTCCAAGTAGACTAGGTCAAGTTGTTCTTTCTCTCCCCATTTGAAACTGCACTTGCTAATCCATCCAGGAACACCACGAGTGCATTTGTGAGCCTTTCCCTTCTAAGTCAAAGCTATCAGCCAACAAGGACACAGCCACCTGAGGTTATTTGACTGCAGAGTAAACATCTAAATTTTGTGTTTGTTTCTATGTGTACATTAAGCCTATAAGCTCTCCTTTAAATCAAGAGATGTTGGATCAATAACTGGCAGGAGAATCTGGGCGAGTGTTTTGGCTCAGCCTAAGAGGAGATAAACCAGCTGGTCAGCTGAATCTCTGGCTGTCATGGCAGTTGAGAGACAAACTGCCCATGGCAAACATCTCCATAGATATGTTTTAATATAAGGGCCTGATCTCAGACTAGTCCAACCTGTCTGTCTCTGAGACATTCGGAAATCTTTGGTTTATCCACAGATTATGTGGCAAATGTTGCCTTGAATTTTTCAGATGTGCTTTGGGTGTGTAGAACTGCTTCAAACAGTAATGGTAGTTTTAGGTTAAAGCATATTTATTTCTACTTTTCATCAGAAAGGATATTCTGAGAACACACTGTGTTGGCTAAAACAAGGGAAGAAAACAGGAAAATGTTACAGGTTCTTCAGTTACCCAGTACGAATTTGTGTATTTGTAATGAAACAGCATCTCACACTTTGACAGAGATGTGTGCATGGGTTCTAGTGCTGTTTTCTCTGGGGATAAGGTGCACTGAAATGTCTTTTCATTTCAGAAGGTGCACATCTGCTCTTACAATGGAATAATGTCATAGTGATAATTAATCCTTCAAGAAAGTATCAGTATCAGAAAGCATTTTTTTTTTAGGAAGCAAGAAATGAATAAGCATGTAACCATGCACAGCTGATGTGAACTAAAACGATGACCAGAAAGCATAAATTTCTCTTGCTAATGCTCTGTTCATTTGAAGGCTACACAAAGGCAAGAGATCAAAACCGATTCTGTTTTCAGTTCCAAAAAAAAAAAACCCAAAGCCAATTTGTGTGGATAAATCCCGCAGGGTTTTCATTAGTGACAGGACTTCTTAAATTCTTCCCAAAATAAATATCAAATAGTGGGGAGGCACCACCGGGAAACCAGTTGTGTTGGTCCGGCTAAAAGTAGAAAAACTAGATCTCTGGTAAACTTGGTTCAGCTTGTATTATTGTTACAGCTTTTCTCCCTGGAGAAGAGGAGGGACTAGAGAGAAATATGAATTGCAGTTCTAGGAGGAACGTTTGCCCTGCTTGCTTATCGCAGGTTTTCATGTTACATAAACAACAGTAAATGGAAGGAAACCACTCGTTCAGTGAGCAGTGGAAGTGAAGAGCTTGCTTTCCTCCGGATCCACGCCTGCTCCCCCATGTCCCCGCCGTGCTGGCACCCAGGCTCTCACTGACACAGGGATGGGAAGTGCTGCTGGCTTTGGGACAGGAGCAGCAGGCTTTGAGGAGGCTCTGCAGCAGGGCCATGCAGCACACAGTGCCTCTCAGAGCTGCCTGGCCTTGGTCTTTGCTGACAGTGGGGTAGAAATACTGAGGAAGTAAGAGGGGGGAATGATACTACTCAGATAATAATGTCAAGGAGACAGGGAGAACGCTGTTACCCTGGAGATAAGAGCTGTGCTGTGCAGTTTTCTTTGCTGCTTTCCTCCCCTGCGTGGTTTCTAAATCCTGTGGTAAGCTATGCTGATTGAGCCGAGATCTGTTTCCCCTGTAAATGCCTTTAATCTATCTGTTTTCAAATCCTACATCTAATCACCCTTCAAACTTTTCAGCTTGATAAGAGTTTTAACTGTATGACCACATAACTGTAATGCTAATGAAAAAAAACCCCCATGTATGTTTTATTAACATTCTCATTTTCTATCTGATGCCGAATAATGTAGTGTGAAGGCTGAACAATACATTTCTCAGCCAGAGGCTGGTACACGTGCATTACTGAGAGATTTAGATTGCAGTAACTGGAATGAAAAGTTCCTTTGTTGCTGTTGTGACATGATGTCATGGAGAAGCGTGCTGTCACAACTTAAAAAACACTGTGGCAGTTCTTAGAGCTCATGTCCTGAAAACAGCATTGTCTCTTCATGCAATAACATAACTGAATGTTATGTTACTGAACGTGTATTTGTCGTCCAATGCATTTATTGCTGTTCCTGCTTAATGTCCTATTTGGGGTTTTTAAGGCCGAGAAACTTTTGAAGCATCATTCTGATAATTCCCGGAAGGTCCCATCAGCTGAAAACCCTGCTCCTTTTGTGCAGGCACCCCGCCCTCCACTGAACAGCCAGCTGGCCCGTACCCATTCATGGTTGACTCAGATGATGGGAGGAAGGTGCCAGTGGTGCAAGCTTATGCTTATGGAAAGTATCTCGGTTACTTAAATGTTACGTTTGACAAGAAAGGAAATGTAGTTGAAGCAGTTGGAAACCCCATTCTGCTGGACAGCAGTGTTCCTGAAGGTATGTGGAACAGACGTTTGAATGTGCCTGCAGCACTCTACTGCAGTTCAAGTGTTTTTATGTTAAATACACAGTACAGTGTCAAAGAAGAATCCGGCTTTCTTCCTGAGCTTGCAGTTCTCTTGTGTGTAGGGTTCAGGCTGTGTTACAGTTGCACATGTTTGCCTCTGTTTCTTTTTCTGAGCAGTGGCCTTTGAATATGCACAAATTCAGTGTATGTTTTTGTCTGTTTAAAATGACTGAAAGTCCTTTTGTGAGAGCTTAGATGATACACTACCTTACCATTTGGTAGAGACCGTTTTCGCTAGCCCTATAATTATGATTTAAAAGATTGAGAACTAATTTACTCTGTTTTGCCAGAGGCTGGGTTCTCTGGAACAGAGTTTAGGGCAATATAGGAAATTGGAAAAGTTCCAGAAAAAACCCTCTGGCAATGTGCAAATAAAATACACGAACCCACGACTTCTTCTTTTCAACACTGATTGTGTTCACTGTTTCAGCTCTGAAGCATGTAAAGAACTGGGAGGAGGAAAGTCTGTTGCTTTCTGTTCATAGCCATCCAAGCTACTTTCTTTTTGTTGGCTCTAATTACTTAGGGCCGGTTCTCGAGTGTTCATTTGTTGTCCAGCATTTGCTGTGTGAAGCTTTTTTCTAGGTATGAAGCTAAAAAGTCTTTTTTTTTTTTTTAGACTTTCTAGGTTCTACCCGAGCATTTATGAAATAATTTAAAAATTATTTGTTCATAGATACTCTGATTGACTTTGTTATTATCAGTGATCCGTGAATGGAATGAGGTCTCTTTATAGAGACTTTACGTTCTCTCTGTGATAGCAGCAAAACTGAAAGTTCAGATACATAGGTGCTCTCATTTCATAAATGTTGCTGTTGCTGACAGTTACATGGCAAATTGCTTAAAACTAACAGCTGATACAAGCAGTGGTGACATTATCTGTATATGCAAGTATCTTTGTATCTGGTATTGTTTTCTTAAAGAATTAGATTTGCATCTGGCGGACACATGTGCATAGGGAATTAATTTCTGTGAGGAGTTTATTCACTGACATTGGTATTTGAGCTAGTATTCCTTTTAACACTACATTAAAGAGGAGGAAGCTATAAATAGGAAGGAAAAAAGAAAGATATGATGTCAAATATAGACCAAGCTCACTGGTATGTTACAAATTCTCTCACTTGTAAAGGCAGGTGCTACAAACCCTGTCAATCAGAGCTCAGAACAGGATTGATCAAAAAATACTTCTAAGTGTTAGGAGACAGCCTTGCTGTGGCACAGGAATAGCTTGTTCACTTGGTTGTCTCATCCTGCCTGCTCCCTTTCCAGGCTTTGAAGTGAGCATAGATGTCATGGTGCTTGAAGAGCCTTTAGGGAGAGCGTGACATTTTAGAATCAAGAAGAGCAGGGTCTTTCCTAAGCTTTGTATTCAAATGTTACTAATACGAGATACGTGTGATGCTTATTTTGCACTTTTATACAACTTTACAGATGAGCACATTAAAGAAGAAGTGGAAAAATGGAAGAAAAATCTGGGGAATTATTCTACAGAGATTGGAAAAACTAGTGTTTACCTGAATGGTACAAGCCAAGCGTGCCGTTTCCAGGAATGTAACATGGGAAATTTGCTTTGTGATGCTGCGGTAAGACATTGCTGCTCCAGGTGGCAATGACATCTAAGTGCCCCAGAGCTATTGGATGAAATGCTCCAAACTGTCAGCGCGCAGACTGCTGCTTTCCAACACTGTGACACGTAGTGCCTCCATAGGAAGATCTGGCAGAAGCCAGGCTGTAATGAATCTTGCTGTATAGAGTAACGAGCAGTTTATTCTTTGGGTGAACCCTCATATAGAGAGCAGCTCACAGCTGGCTCTGAGGCTGCAGTTTTAAGAGACATGGTAGTCTGACCTAATAAATAAGTATTTTATAGTGGGGCTGAAGGTAATATCAAAGAAGATATAAAACCTTTCTGTCTCTTTTAAGTCTCAGATTGTATTGGCTGTGAATTTCCAGAGCCTAGAATAAGTGAAGATGAAAAAACAGTTTAAACATTTTCTTTTGGTAGCTTTACGAGAACGTTGGACGTCCAGATAAAAAGTCATGGAACCATGTTTCAATGTGCATCCTGAATGGAGGTGGGATACGGTCACCCATTGATGAACAGAGCACTAACGGTATGTAAAATGACAAGCTGAATGACAGCTTTATCAAAAAGGAAGCATTGAAGCATATTGGATAGCAATACATGCAGCTACATCAAACTCAGATTTATTAGTCTTGATGCTTGCTGGATGATAAAGACGTAGGTTCTTTGATTGGGACAATGTATGTGATTCTCACCTCATTTTCTTAAATTGTATATGCCACATTCCTTGTCGAAAATGTATTGTTAAACAACCTAAAATAATATTGTAAACTTAAAAGAAGTCAATATTAAGTCTTATTCCCCCAGGTAGCATTACTGTGGGAGATTTGCTGTCTGTTTTGCCTTTTGGAGGTCGTTTTGATTTGGTGAGGGTAAAAGGCTCCACTCTGAAAGAAGCTTTTGAGCACAGTGTGCGCAGATATGGAAAAGGAAGTGGAGAGCTGCTGCAGGTTGGAGGTACATTTTCTTCTGTCCTCTTCTCAGTTTTCCAAATCTTTCTATTGGCCTTGTTTGTATTATGCCTCTCTAAGAATGGAAATAAAGGTGCTAGCCCTGTGCCTCATGGGTGCCAGCTGACTGCTTATCTTGCATGTTTAATGGAGTCACTGCAGCACATGGGCCATCACTGTTCCCGTCAGCAGAGACAGGATTCCTGGCTGGTTCAGTAACCTGTAATGGCAGCAGTTTAACACTTCAGTGAACTCCAGGATGATAAATAATTGAGTGTAGCTGTAACACACTAATAGCTAAAACAAACTCTGGGTTTCAGTTCACTGGCAGCCTACCTGAAGACCCAGACTGGATGTCTCTGCCAGTTATTGCCAAATTTGTTTAGCAAAATCATTTTGTGCCATTGTCTAATGATTGCTGACAGTTTTAGAGTTAGTCCAACTGGGCTATGGAATTGCTGCAGTGACTTCCTAAATATTTCAGGGATGAACAGTTAATATTAAAAACGTGCATTTCTCGAATTGCAGCTCCCCATATATTTATCCAGATGTATACTAGGGCTACAGTCATGTTTATTGCTGGTCTCTTTGTGATGCAGTGCAGATTTTATTGTTTATTTAATAGAAAAGCTAAACAAGGGCAGGGGCTGATGGATTATTCCACACCCCACACCCCCCCAGTCTCTCCACTCAAATAGCCTGATGCTGGAGGTGCTAGCCCCTATATGATCTATAACCCCCACATGCCAAGGACACAACCCGCATCTCTCCACCAGTAAGTTACCATGTTCTTAGGTACTGCTAAGGTAAAGCAGCATCAGTCCCTCTGCTTGCTGCCTTCTCACAGAAGATAGCTAGTAGCTCTGGAAAGGGTTCAGGACAGAAGATCCAGAGCAGGAAGAGAGCCAGGGCTGGAAGAGCCTCTGTGCTTTATAAGCTGTAGTGGCTTCCTGATCAGGAAATTCTTGGCAGAGCTGTTGTGGGGGCCTCACTCTCCCCAGACTTTGACTGAGGAAGGCTCACAGCTAGAAACGTTACTGCTCCTGCAGTGAGTAGAAACCGCAACTTTCAGTCCTGGCCTGGCTTTCTTTTTTCAGGACACTACTTATTATTACCCATAATAGCTGCTAAATTAGGGTGGCTGGCTTTAAAAGAAGTCATTTCAGCCAACAAGCCAGGGCAATGAGAAAGCATATGACTACAGAAATAAGGGAAGGTGTTTTTATATAACCGTATTCTAGGCATTTTTATAATGCAGTATCCTAATCTCATAACTTTTCCTTCATGACTCCTTGAAGTAGGGACAAGAACAGGCAATAAGTTACTGAGGTGGGACAGTGCTTCAGCATTTCTCTAACATCGTAAGTTTACTTGCATAAAAGTTGCGTAACATGCAACAAAAATAGGGCATTAACTGGAGTAATTCAGAATGACACAACCTCTCGGGCTAATGTTAACCTCTCAGTTAATGTAAAGAATCAGGTGAAGATGACGAAGGACAATGCCCCTAGCCCTGGATGTTCAACAGCCCCTGCATAAAGTGGCATTCCACTGTGTATTTTTGTAGGCATCCACGTGGTCTATGATCTCTCCAGATCCCCAGGAAGCAGAGTTGTTACCTTAGAAGTGCTCTGCACAGCCTGTCGTGTCCCAGCCTATGTCCCACTCCAGATGGACCATATATATAATGTGACTCTTCCATCCTATATGTTATTTGGAGGCGATGGCTATCATATGCTGAAAGACAAAAATCTGGGATACAGTAAAGGTAAGTATGAGAACCAACAGGGCAGCATATAAACAATTCACAAAAGTTAAAAGATCTTTCTATAGTACAAGTCTCAGACTTTTTATTTTACTGGATAAGTTATTTTCTAGTCTGACTTCTTGTTTGGTTTTAGCCAGCAATTATGTTCTTTTTTAAGTATAGCACAAAAGGTTCAAAGAGAAACTGAGCCTCATCTGTTCAGCACTGCTTAGAGAGCAGTTCTAAGATCAGGATAAGCCAGAAAAGGAGCAAAACCACATACGGCCTCGCACATGTACTCATTACAAAACAAAGCATCAAAAATGAAGATGCTATTTTCTTTAGCCTTTAAATTTCCACTTTATAGAGGTATTTGCAAAGACAGGATGATCGCCTCTACTATTGAAGGACACGCAGCTCAGGCGAGGGGACAGATGCCGAGCTGCTCTGCGGGAGTTACCCTGCCTCCGTGAAAGCAGCGGGACTCTGGCGACAGCCACCCCAATAGAGACCTAAAAAGGAAGTGTTTTGCAATGCTGTGTGAAGCTCCTCTGAAGCTGCATGCAAACTGTTAGAAACTCAGCGTTCATCCAGTGGACACTTACGTCTTCTAAGACAACAGGAACCTTGAAAAAGCTTTGAGATGAAAATTGATTATTTCTGAAAACACAAAGAGGATGTAATGCTGTGGTTAAAGGGGGGGATAAAAGTATCTTCTAGGAGCACATCTATGTTTTGCCGAACTTTAATTTCATGTGCTCTGCTTCTGGATGGTAAAAGCATGCTTTTACCAAAAAAAAAAAAAAAAAAAATACCTTTTAACCGGTATTTCAGCTCTTGTTTTGTTTCTACAGATGTTTCAATTTAAAATTCATTCTCAGATTGGTGTTAAATTCAGCCTACAGCTTGTAAATCTGGGAAGGCTGTCCCTCACACTAATTATCCGTTCATGCAGAAATAAATCCACATATAGAGAAAGCATTAGGAATCACAGAATGGTTTGGGTTGGAAAGGACCTTAAGATCACCTTAAGGTCCAACCCCCCTGCCATGGGCAGGGACACCTCACACCCAAGTGAGCTCAGTGACCCAAGTGACGCTCAGCCATGTCACCCAAGGCTCCATCCAGCCTGGCCTTGAACACTGCCAGAGATGGAGCATTTATCACTTCTCTGGGCAACCTGTGCCGGTGCCTCATCACCCTCACAATAAAGACCTTCTTCTGTGTATCTGATCTAAGTCTTTAGATCCAGGTTGGATGGGGGTTTGAACAACCTGGTCCAGCAGAAGGTGTCCCTGCCTGTGGCAGGGGTGTTGGAACTGGATGGTCTTTAAGGTCCCTTTAAACACAAACCATTCTATGATTCTGTGATGATTCTATGAATTTTAGACAGGTTCTTAAATGTTGGTTAAGAGCCAGGCTGCTGCAGAGAACTCTTGTTTTGTCTGTTTGTTTAGGTGAACCTGATATTGAAGTTGTTACCCGTTACCTCCAGAGAATGAAGAGAGTTTACCCAGCAGTTGAAGGTCGAATAAAGTTTTCTTCTGGAAGTCTTATTGAAGCAAGTCTTGCCCTGATTTCTGTATTGTTCACTGTAACGTTCTTGCATACTTGATTTTTGCTTGCTGTGTTTCCATTTAGAGTAAGGAAGGCAGGCAGAGAGATGATGCCAACTAAGGGAAAAGAGAACTGTTCCCTTTTCTTAAACATTAAAATGAATGTGTGTTGAGGTTTCTGCTTGTCAACAGTAAACAGCACAAGCCATTGTCTTTAATCTGGTAGAGGCATTGAAGCACATGGTGCAGAACGAGAGGGCAGAATTCATAACTTCTCTCAGCTTGAATCTGCAGGTACCTGCAATTCAGTTTGAAGTTTCAAGGAGCAAAGTTCCAGGGAATACTCATGCTCCATTGTAAAATAACCACTGACCAAAATGGGATGTTTTTAACTTGTCATTTTTTAGCTACTGTAGATAATGAGTTGATTTAGAACATGGTTCCAGTAATGTAAACAAGCTTTTAAACATGGACTTAGTGTAAGTATATACCTTTCTTTGATCTCCACTCAGGGTTAAAGCTCTCAGTCTGCTATTTCTACTTTACATCCACTCATATGCATTGTAGAGCTGGATTAAGCTCAGTGTCATTAAAAGCATGGGGTCCATTTACATGCAATTGAAAAAAGTTTTTCCAATTTTCCTTTTGAAGATGCAGCATCTCACTTATGTTTTCCATTAATAAATAACACAATGAAAGCTTGATTTGTTTTGCATCCATTTAAACAAACTGAGTATGTATACTTCACTATATAATATGACCAGTTTGGAGACTGTATCCAAGTGAGAACACTATCTATGATTATGGTGCATCTTTATATGAAAAAGTTTACACCTTTCTCTAAAGACAAAAGCACAGGACTCCTGCCCATTATTCTGTATCAGCCTATGTGTTTCCTTCAGGGCACTGTCACACATTTGGTTGTCTACATAGGTAGGTATTTTCTGTTTCTCCCACTAGACTGTGAGTTCCATGCAGCCCCAAACTATGCTTTCCTCATATGTGAACTTAAAAATCACAGTGGGGACATGTCAGATAGAAGAGGCAAAATGACAAGCCATGGAAATCAGAAAAACAAAGCCTTTGTACGAGGTAAGTATTCTGGTGGGACTCCAGTGTCCACTAACTTGCCTGACTCAGTGCAAGATGAGCATCTTCAAAAATTCTACCCTTAAACTTCAAAGCCACTGTTTTAAATAAACTTCACCAAGCCATGAATCCAAAATTAATCTAATCTTCAATAACAATGATATTTCATTGCTGACAACCAAGTGGTTATTTAGGCTGGCAACATTTTCTGAAAAGTTAAATCCTAGTTTCGGGTGTCAGTTTTCTAATTCTGAAATTATCATTACTTCTGATCTGTTGACTTTTTTCCTTTTGATTTGGCATCTGAGAATCTGCTTTATGTGAAGCAGGAGTATGTGTATGTACAAACCACATAACTATTGTCAAAAGATTATTGGGCAGTCAATTAACTCCCCCCCCACCTTGACTCCTACAGAAGTCC
>JAVHNF010038572.1:29281-41135 GCA_034783455.1 Micropsitta finschii
CCACTTCACTGGGCAGCCTGTGCCAGTGCTTAATAATCTTTCCAGTGAAGAAATTTTTCCTCATCCAATCCAAACCACCCCTGGTGCAACCTGAGGCCATTTCTTCTCATTCTATCACTTGTTACTTGGAAAACACCCACATAGCCCAGTTTCAACTTCTTTCCAAAGCAAGCAAGATAGCAGAAAAGCTTCTAGTACTGAGTTTTCTTTTAGAACCTCCCAAATGGCAAACTTTATGCACATTAAAAATTCTGTTCCAGACCACACCAACTCTGTAACACTGAGCTTGGGTCTCTGAAATCCTGGTCCAGAAACAGTATTCTGCTGTAAATTCCACAAATACGTTAATGACCTAAAGCAGCCTAGCACAGAAACATAAAGACAAGTGTCTTTTTTAAGCCCCTGAAGGTAACAGAGGTCTTTCAAGTAAGTTTTACCAGGCTCTAGCCAAAAATATAGGAAGACTATGAAAGAAACTATCTTTTCCTATAGTCAAGTAAAAGGTTAAAATTGGAAGTGCTGGGCTTTAACTGTGGCAATGTTAGAGAGATAAACTATACGTAAGTTATACAATTAAACTATGTAAGCCAGACATCAATGAACTGTATACTAACATTTTAAAGGCAGATAAATAGCAGCACCATGACAAATTTAGCTTGTAGCACTTCAAAAAGTCACACTTCCATCAAATGCTCAAGCTCTTCACTTCAAAAAGGAAGCTCACTCATGGCATTAAAACATTCCCCGTTTTTCACCTTTGCCTTCCCTCTTCTTTTCTCTGTACTTCCCAGGCTCTCTACTCTGTATCCTCATCTCCAAAACCAATCAGAACTGAAAAACAACCCCACCAAAACCATCAAACCAAAAAACCCACAACCCTTGAAAATCTTTCAGACTAAGATATTTACAGCACAGAAGATGACAAAGCTCTCTGCACTATTATTTTCTCTCTTGTGTGAAAAGATACAGATGAGTAAGTTATATTTATGCTTTTTCCTGTTTATTCTTTGCATTTTCAAAATATGGTCATTTTTGCAACACCCTGAAGTGGGGAGGTGCAATGATTTACTCTACCTTCTTGTTGTTTTCAGAAGTCGGACTCAAAATGGTAAGTTCAGGTCTACTTGGCTTAGGCTTGGGAGATTCACAGGAGTTGATAAAATTCATGATGAATGGCTCCAAATGCTGACCTTTCTGAAATAAGACATGAGCGGCCCATCACTTCAATAATTATAGGAAGGGGGAAAGACCAAAAAAAATCCAACCCCTCACCTGAGTTTCCAAACAACTTTTTGACTAGCCTCTAAGTTAGTAAGCAGGTAACATTGGTTATTGAAGTTAAAATGTTGGCAGCCTGGAAGCCTTACTCACCTCTTTCATCAGCTTTCCTGGAACAGATTTTATAATTTTACCTATAATTAGAAACAGACAAACAAGAACTTTCAATTAACACTGCATGATCTTAAAGACATTTTGCTCTGCTATGTTTTATACACTCATTGTCTAGTACTGAATTTAAAATACAACAGTTTTTTAAAACTGTATTTTTTTTCTCATCTGACACAAACAGCTATGAAAATAAAGTCTCACGTATCCAACTTATATAGCTTAGTGCTTAGTACTCTCCAAGAACAGATACCCAAAATATGAAAAATACACAGATGAATACATGAATACATTTTTTTTTCTAAGAATAAAAGTACTCCAGATCTACCTTTGTAATTTTTATAGAGGCTCAAACATAAATAGGTATAGCACTGTAAGAGCAGTATTATGTGACACGGGCATAGCTAAAGTTTTCTGTGTTTTTCATCCTTTATAAACATTTATCACAAAAAATGAGATTCTCCACTTTCCCTGGTAATAATCAGATCATCTGGAGAGAACATGGATCCAGTCTTAAAAATGCTGGTGAATAAAGTTTTATAAATTGGACAGACTACAGCTGGGGTCTTAAAAATCAGCTCTTCTGTCCTGTTATGGCTATCAAGATACAGCACAGTAACTCTGAATGCTGAAAAATGAAAGTGTCTAGGATTAGTTTTATTTTAAGCACTACATTTACAGTAATGCTTTTCTTATCTACATGTCATTAAATCTGGAACTTACACTGGAAAGTATGTACAATGATCAAATGATAATAGTAAGATTGCTCATTCTCCCAAAAATCCTACTCAAAATGCCAAGACTTCTTAAAGTGTTTTGTTAGGGTTGTTTGCTTCACTTCCCAAAAAAACCCATAGTTTCAGACATGAGATGCCATAATGTTCAGACAGTGAACACCATAATTATAAGCTTTTTTTTTGTTTTTAACAATGTAGTTGGATCTATAGGGGAGGTCTGAAACAAAATTAAACCATTTAATTGGAGGATGACCACAAAAATCTCATTCAACAACCAAGTAAGCATACTAAGACAATGATCACTCCAGCAGGTTCACACTAAGAACAGATTTTAATCAACTAACACTCAAAGGTAGTTTATATTACAAAATCATTTGTACCATTACACCTGTAAACAATGAATGACTTGTGCAGATTTGACTTGCCACAGTACCATAAAGTCTTCCTCAACTGTGATATTTGTTAGATTTTTGTTTGCTTGCTGACACAAAAATCCAAAAGCAACTTCAACACTTTTTCGATAATCTCAAAGTGCCTTTTTCTTCAAGGAAAATGTATCAGCATATCTTGCTTGCTGAGCTATAACTTTAAGGACTGTGAAGGGGCAGTCATTTCCCTTGTTCCTATCCTTACCCAAGTTACCTACTCTTCCTATGTACTCTACTATCTACTACTTGTTACCTACTCTACTATCTATCTGCTACTCATTATCTACTCTACTATCTATTCATTATTCCTATCATTCAATTGCTGTATCTACAGCATTACTATTTATCAGGATAAACAACTAAAGATAAACATACCAAGATTCACATCAGGCAACATCTTATCAAGAAACTGAGTCTCTCCTCCATTAGGGGACAGAAAGTCAGCTAGAAGCTGGCTGTTACTTAGTTCTGGATGTTGCAGAAGTTTCTTTGAGACAGAAGGAAAGAAAAAAGTCTAAGTACTTTAAAATGAATCTTTAAAAATCAAGTTCTGTACAGCAAAAAGATACTCAAAGAGCATTATATTATAGATATTGTCATCTGCTGCTGCTTTCAGTCACATGAAATTTTAACAAGTTTTATTTCCCCACTTGATCCCTTTCTAAAACTCAAGTTACTTAGAAACAAAAAAAAACAAACCCACCAAACCAAATTTATAATCTTTTATTAGTTTTATATAATTAGTTTTAGAGTATTCTTTGCTCCAGAGGTTGGTTTGATACCTGCAGATATTCCTGAAACTCCTCTCTCTTGGATTTTAAGAACTCATAGTTCTTGGGGCCAATGATTCTCTTCGAGGGAAGCTGAGCATCAGGAAATGTACCTAATAAAGATATCAAGGAGATTAAATTATTCTTGTAATGTGGCAAATACTGGTTTCATTATTTCAAATTTCAGCTCACTACTGAATGATAATCACAGCAGTGGGAAAGCGGCTTTACAGATATTGGAGAACATACCATGAAACTCAGTGAGCTTTGACTCAAGTACATAAAATTCAAGATATCTCCTGTAGACAGACCAGTGCTCAGGTTCATGCCCAACTGGGAAAAAAAACCAAAATAAACACAACATTAAAAATAAACCTGGTTTTATGCCACTTGAGACACAAATTATTATAGGAAAAAATCCTGAATTATATTAGTCCCCAAAAATGCATTAAAAAGAAAATAAATAAAATCTCAGCCAGGTAATTAAAGTGTTAAATTAAAATGCATACCTGGTAAATAGATAAGGTACAAGCAAGGAAATTATCATCTCATTTAGGGGAACCCTAAAATCTAAACAGTGTAATGCTGCATAATTTCTAAATTCATTAGGACTATGTTAGATCTAGTTTCAAACATTTAGCCAAATGATTTACAGAAATACCACTTGTTGAATACAGTGCTCTGCACCATCACACATCCTGATCATTCTTCCTCATTACGTAACTCTTAAACACTTTGGCGTAGTATGGAAATATTAGTTCCATCAACACAAATCTTTGCAGCCCCAGGATGAGGCAGTCTCTCCACTCAGTATGGACGCATTACTATCAAGATACTGATGAATTATCTGCAAGCCAAAACCATTCCTAATAAGCAAAACATTTTCATTTCCCAAGAACTATATTTTAAAAGTTATATAAAGAGTTATCTGTTGTTCATTTTTCCAAAGTTCAGAGTGGGTGAAAGGAAAATATGACAGGTCTTTATTAATATGAATTGTGGGATCAGGATTTTTGCAAAATAAACTCTTAAACTTTGGCATGAAGTCTAAATGGAACTGATTCACACCGAGTCATCAGTTCTAAACTTGCAAATACTAAATGTGATTATTTAGCTGTCAAACACATTTTCTCGTAACTTTCAAGTCATTATTTCAAAATCAGAAGAGCATGTATGCAAAGCGCACTGCAACACCCATCAGAATACAGCACTCTAGAATGTTTTTTCATTTCTAAATGACACTTTACTTATTCACAACATTGCATACCTGCCCTTCTATCATTTCTCTCTACATCAATGCAGAACACAGGAATTCTCTCCTTTCTGTCTTTTCTTTCCAAGGAGGGATCATCAAAAAAATCTACATATGGGATACTAATTTTCCATGCAGCAAGGTTACGGGGTGTATTTGGGGTAGTAACAGCCTCCTCAGGAGAATCATCTTCCATCACCATAACACCTTCTTCAATCTGTAAAGATTCAAACATCAATTATCAACTGTTCTCTTTTAATTGGTACAGTCTACCTTTACTAATCTCGTGTATGATAATGAAACATAAATCATGTCTTTAAGGTGTGTCACTAAGTAATAAAAGATCAAAAAACCCCATTACATTAATGGAGTTTCCATGTACATTAATTTCTATTTTTATATCCACTGCAAATTAGTTTGATATTAGCAGCATTTAGAGAGATCTGGAAGTTTTTATAGTGTTATCAAGTTCCATAAACTGATACTTGAGGGGAGAGAGTGAGTGAGGGAGCAAAATACTAAAGGAAACAGCTAGAAGAAAGCCTTAGACACAGACTGAATGCTACCTGAACCAGCCTGGGTCCAGCAGATTCAGCTGCACTGCATTTTCCACCATACAAGGATGCAAGCTGGAGATTTGAGCTTACTAGGTCAGGCCAAAAAGCTAGGCAAACACAAGAGACAGAAGCTAACAGTGCACCAAAGTAGCAGGTCTCCCATCCCCATAGCAGAGCACAATGGAGTATGTTGTGGATGCATGAATCTGAGCTGCTGCAAGGTGCAACACAGCCACAACTGGGACTGAATTATTCCCACAGCCTAGAGAGCTTTTAAAAGCCATTTGCATTCCCCACCAGCTCCAGTTTCAGCATCTTGACCCCAGAAATGGATGCACCAGGAAGCAGCATGTGCCTAATCCTTGCTGGCTACACATAGGGTAGGTAGTTCAGGTGCATGGAGTTCATAAACTCAGACTCCATGTCATAAAACATTAACACTGATTTTAACATATGCAAGCAGACCTTTAGAACCAGTGCCATTATTTCGAACTTGAACTGCAGTCCCAGTACTACAGTGACACTCACTTTATGCTCCCAGCACTGCTCATCACAGACAGGCTGAGCTGCCAAAAGGCAATTAATCACCCAGCTACCAAGCAGCACACTAAATTCTCAGGTCCCAGACAATGACAAAGGAAGCGCTAGAAATCTTTTATGACTGCAAACAACAAAGATTATCTTAAATATCTGGACCAAAAAAGCCAAGCTTCAGCAGCTACCCATGGAAAGCTATTTATTTCTCCGACCAATGTGTAACCCAATTTGCATCTTCACCACACGAAAGAAAAAAGAATACTAAAAATGACCCAAAAGAATGAACATTATTTTTTGAGAAAGAGGAGACAGCATCCGTGGGAAGGAAAGGTAGGGCTGGCCTTAGATCCCAAATAGGTGACAAAGTAAAGCAGAATGAAGAATCTGTGAAGAGATTAGACCTCAATAAAGATGCACTGGGGCAAAATGTTCTTGTATTTTCACAATCATAGGCAAGCAGGTGGAAAAAAGAGCAGTCCTGTTTCCTTGCAAAACTGAAATTGTTCATCACCCTGCCTCCAGCCTATGCACACGGCAGCACCTTCCCTTTCCAACCACAATTTATAGAGCTATTAGGTCTGTAATGTTGAGATATGTTGGAGTAAAGCAACAAGTCAAAAGTACATTATTTCAGTAAGTCCTCACATAAAGACTTGAGAATACCACCACTTGGTTAAATAGGGGATTTTAACATATACATTTATAATGCATGAAACTAGAGTACACTGGAAAAAGCATGAATGTCACTTTCAAGTCCATTTCCCTTAGCTTCAAAATTTAAAGCCAAATTCCACTCAAAGGCCAAGCCTAGGTGGCTTAACAAGTTCTGCCTGTATTGGGAGAAACCAATTAATGCTTTAAGGCAATACAGTGCCCGGAAACAGTTTTGGCTATGTCTCTATTACAATATTCACATGATCATGACTCCAATGCAGCTGAAGCATAAATGGTTCAACACATATAAGTAATCTTTGTTCAGGTTTGTTTTGCCTTTGAATACTGAAATGATCCTTAACCTGGTTACAATGTGGACCTTTGTCTTCCAAAATAGATCTCTGTGGATCCACTAACTAAATCTCTTCTAAACACCTTTTTGCTTCCATTACCTGATTTATTTGATAAAAAGAAAACCCGTGACAGGTGCAGAGTAGAGCTGCTGCAGAGAGACCATGCTCAGCTGTGGTGGTTTACAATTTGAGAGCTATATCAGAGGCTGTGCTCTTTCACAAAGCAAACACAAATAACCCTAACTTCGAATGAACAATTCGGGCTTACAAACTGCAGGACAGACTTGCATCAAAGAATGAAATAAATAGGACAGATGCTCTCTGATCTGCAACAACAGGGTTGTCAGGTAGCTTTACAATCGCAAAGCCTCTGTATGAGGTCTTACCCTTATTTTCCCCCTTCCCCAAGGCTTTATGCAATTGTCACCACTGGATAGAAACAGCAGAACAGCATTTCAGGATAGCAACTCCAAGTCAGCAACATCCGAGCTTCTGCAGATGGGGCAGCATGAACTGGGTGCACTTTGTACTCACTCCCTCACCCTGAGCAGGCTGAGCTATTGGCTGCCAAAATTATCACCTTATAATCTATCCTGACTTAATGTGTATATCTGCATTAGCACTCCAGATATAGTCTCCATTAGTATCTCCTTCCAAAAATGCAAGATCATCCCAGAAACACTCAGACTTACCCGATTATGTAGCTCTTGACTGAACTAAATGCTGAAGCACAGTTGTGACTGAAACTCAACTCTTACCTGTGTTTTCCAATTATTTCTTCC
This sequence comes from Micropsitta finschii, assembly GCA_034783455.1. Classification (NCBI taxonomy): domain Eukaryota; kingdom Metazoa; phylum Chordata; class Aves; order Psittaciformes; family Psittacidae; genus Micropsitta; species Micropsitta finschii. The sequence continues at coordinate 36,738 of JAVHNF010038572.1, forward strand.
TTTCATTTTCCACTGATTGCAGTCCTCATCTCCTCCCATTTATTTAGTTTCATACAGTGGACTACGCTATTAGTCGATACAGTGATTACACTCCCAGCACTGCAGTCAGTGTAAGGCTTAGAGCAGGTAGGAGGCAGTCGTCCTTGAAGTGCTCATAAAGAGGCCATAACCTCCTTCACTCAGCCCTTCCAAAGTTATAATCATCAGTAAAGGCTCACATGCTCATAATCTCTTTTCACCAGACCCCTCATCTGATTTACAGCTCAGTTTGGGTAATCATCCTATGCAAATTCCCAGGCTTTTCCACTATGACAACCACAGCAGTAACTGTAAGCCATGATGCACGAATTCCTGGGTTTTTTAATCCTCTTTCTTGGTGGTCTGCTTAAGACCACCAAGCCCCAAACAGGTTACCCCAGACTCTTTCCATTTGTTTAATCCGACAAAGCCACAAATCAAGTTTACAGGTCTTCTGGCTGCCTTGGCAACAACAGCTGTGATCTTTTGCTGACAATGATTCAGTGTGGTTTCATGGAATTACTATTATCATATTAGCGGCTTACAAAGTGGCTACTCAGAGCTACAGAAAGCTGCTAACACGTTTCTACGCCAACATGATTTCCTTAGACTAAATGTATGTTTCTGATAGGCTTTAGCTGCATCAACATGACTTTGTCAAAAGACATTGTTCAGTTTCTTGTCACAATGCACATAACTCGTTTCACTGCCATTCTTTACCTTGAACTCACCAAGCTTACATAACACCTATTACTTAAATACCTAATCAGAATCTGGGCAGGAGGAAGCAACTCCCACACCCTCCATACATAAGCTAATCACAAAGTTGCTAAATCTGTATAACTGTACTGCCACCAATCTTGTAATTATACTCCGATTTCACAGATCACATCTTTCATTTCTCAGAGCTCTTCCTCTGACCCTGTGAATGTCTGCTAGGAAATTACACCTCAACATTTACTGTGACATTATTAATGTTGAATTCTGTATATTCAGTACTCACTCATGAAATGAAGTCACAGCTCTGTCCAGCTCTTCAGACACACAGCAGCTTTACAACAGTGTTTTCTTTAACAAATTCTTCTTCCCATCCACACTCACCAAGTGAAAGGACTTAGGCGTCTCTTAAATTTTGTCTAAGGTGGGTTTACTTAAAAAGTAATATTCTCCATTTATTTAATGAAGGTACTTGAGACAAACCTAAAAATTTGCATTCTTGCCTAGGCTAAAACCATTCTGTCCATTTGTAAACCTTCCTTCATAATGACTAGACTCAATACTGTCTAAGTAACTTGTGCTCTGGCACCAAAACATGCTGCTTCTTTGAGCTCCATTTCTTCGATTATACTTCTACTAATTCTTCTACTATAGAAAAATTATCCCTCCATGTCCCTTGGCTAGCAGAATCTACAATAGGAATGGTGCAGAATTAACTCGTTTTCATTAGAATCTTGCCTCAAAGAGAGAGAAATTTCGGCAACAAGAATTAACCAAGAAATTAATTGCAACATCTCCACCTCCTTAAAGGCATGACTTCATGAAGATTAGGTTATGCAGAAAATTGCCTTTTTTCTTCTCCTCTTAAAGAAGAAAAACAAATCTATCTAGAGTTCTATGTTGCTGAGTCCTTCCCACCCTTTTCTGAAAGTAAATAGGTGAATTTTTATATTGAACTCATAGTTAGTACTTTATCTTCAAGCTGTGGAGAATGAGCTAGCACTTTAGCAAGGCGATAAATGCTTAAACATTTTGTTTGTTAGGAAGGAGTACAAAAGGTAGAATTGCAGACACACTGTAAAAAACACACACTACTGATACGTTTCTGACTAATTCCTTCCTCTTCCCTTCTTAAAATTTTCCATTTGTCCCCCATATGTGCTTCAGATACCAATGTCCTCTGAAATAATTCTGCCATTGGCTCTATTAATTGCTATTTAGCATGAAAGAAAATAACTAGTTAAGGGAGACACCTGAAACAAATGGGACTATTTGGCTCACGGCTGCATCACCGCACAACCTGACAGCAATTTCTCCATTACTTCAAATATGGTTTTAAAGGTCTCGTAGCAAGCTTCAGATGAAGAGCTGAGCACACAGTCCTACAAATACCTTACTATCGAGAACCGTAAAATGGCATGGTAGGTTTTTAGAGAAAAAAATCATTGCTTACAAAAATGTCTGACACTTCTACTTTTAGTACTTCTCTGCACTAAAGCAATAAGCTCAGAGGCACAGTAATCAGGGATATGGCCTTGGATTGTGAATGAATACAGGGAAAACAAGGCAACTTAATCAGAAGCCAACACATAGAAACCCTGCACTGAAGCAAACAGCAGAAAAGGCAGAAACTTAGCATTTTCAAATAAGGAAAGAAACGCAACAGAGACTTAAAGACAAATGTAAAGCTTTTACTCACAAAGTCATCTTCTCCTTCATTTAAGTTATAGTTAGGCAACATAGCTCCTTCCATAGCAGAACTCTTGAATACACCTTTTATTTTGTTGCCTATTTTGCTGATTCCAAATGATTCTCCTCTCTTCTGTGTAGTCCTAGGATTACAAAAGCCAAAGTTCACTACACAGGGCATATTATTACACAGAAGCTCAGTAAACCATTGCACATCATTTACAGATAGAGAAACAACTGTATAAACAAGTAGCCAATATATTTACAATTCCACTTAAACAGAAATTAATTTATGACAATTTTTTCCCTGATCAGAAAAATTTCTTGATTACAGTTTCAAGAGATATGGGATTCCCATAGGCTTAACCATAAGCAAACATAACACTCTTATAATAGTATCCTAGTAATACAGAACATGAATAAACAATTACATGTTTTGACAGCAGGAACCATGGTATTGCTACAGGCATGCACACCAAGAAGGTCACTGGTTCTGTTCTTTTCCATGTACGCGTATTTAAATATTTATCCACTCTTGCCAAGTACTGTAAATGGAGTACTCAGATGCCTCTTTGCTTTTTTTTTTCTGTACAGAATTTTACAAGCACGTATCATTCAAGACAGATCTCAACTTTTAAACATTAGGGACAAACAAAAGGAATGTGCAAGGAGCAAGACTGAGCATGATAGAAAACAGATGCAACTGAAAAATCTTGGCTTGAAGAGCCAGTCTGACTGAAAGATGAAGACTTTTCAAAGTCTTGCCACTTATGACAAAGCACCCAAAAAGAACAAGGTATGGAAAAAGAAAAATAATTGAGCAGAATGCAGTCCACACTGAGAGAACAGATTTTACAGCATTCTTACACCCTTACACAAGACCCGACACTGAAGATTATTTCTTACATAGAAATGCTAGTAGTTCCAGAAAGAAAAATGTTTCTGCTGAATATGGAATCAGTCTAAGGTTACATGTGCTGTCTCAATACAGTTGAAAGGTGAGTTAAAAATCAACACAGTGAAATGCGGCAGCAAAGACTCAACTTTATATATCAACTTTCAACTGAGATCGAAAGCACAGTTTGTATTTTGGCAGAAAAAAAATAAAATATATATATCCTATCTGCTTCTTTTTCAGTTAAAATAAGTTACTAACAACTGAACAGTAGTACCAACAGAACAGCAAGGACCATCAGGTAAAGCATCTTTATCATTAATAAGACCGTGCGGACAACATCAACTGCTGAATCAGAATGTGCATGTTCATATTCCTAACGATCTTCCTGTTTACAGTTTTACCCGGACTGTATACATCACTAAACTTGTGTAAATAATCCACTGTTCCCAATTCTTTCGCTTTTCCTGTCTCATATATTATCAGCTCCATCCAGAACAAACAGGCATCATCTGTCTTATTTATCTCTGCTAAGTAAAGCTAAGGTTGCTTGGCTGTTTGTAGTCTAAATCCATGTTTGAACAATTTTACTCAATTTTTAAACAACTGCTACACTTGACTGTGCTGCACTGAACTTTTCCATATTGAGGACCTGCCTAAATATTCACAGAATCATAGAATGGTTTAAGTTGGAAATGACCTTAAGATCATCTAGTTCCAACTCCCCTGCCATAGGCAGGGATGCCCCACCCTAGACCACGTTGCCCAATGCTCTGTCCAGCCTGGCACTGAACACCACCAGGGATGGAGCATTTACCACCTCTTTGGTCAACCTGTTCCAGTGCCTCATCACCCTAACAGTAAAGAACTTCCTTATATCTAACCTGAATTTCCTCTGTTTAAATTTAAACCCATTACCCCATGTCCTACCACTACAGTTCCTCATGAAGCACTCCTCTCTGGCATCCTTATAAGCCCCCTTTCAGATACTGGAAGGCTGCCATGAGGTCTCCATGCAGCCTTCTCTTCTCCAGGCTGAACAGCCCCAACTTTCTCAGCCTATCTTCATACAGGAGGTG
>JAVHNF010038586.1:0-14152 GCA_034783455.1 Micropsitta finschii
TTCAAAAAAAAAAAAAAAAAAAAAAAAAAAAAAAAACAAAAAAAAAAAAAAAAAAAACAAAAAAAAAAAAAAAAGAAAAAGAAACAAAAGAAACAGCCCACTTGGTTTTCTGAATTCTAACCAGACCATTATGCTGAGCTGAGCATTCCTGAATTGAAGCAAATCCAACTGCAGTGGCCTTGCCATAGGCACACCCTAATTAACAGCAGTAAATTCCATATGTTCTAGTCTTCACACAGGAATAACTGTTCTGTGACCTAAATGCTCTGATTTGTCTCATGCAGGAGAGTTTTCACACTGGGAGCAACTTCAACTTGTCATTGCCTACATCTGTTTACCTTTTAGGTGGTTTATTTTCTTTTCCCCTCAATCCTCTGTGGCTACTTTCAGAAGCATTTGTTTGCTTCACAAGGTATTTTTAACCCCACAGCCTGTTTTCTCTTTCTTCATCTCACAGTAAAGTTATAATGCTGAATTTATGACATGGCAATTATTTTCATGGGAACAGACTGTGGCATCATAAAACAGGATTATGATGACCTCACTGAAGAATGAAGCAGAAGCAGCCAGGCTCTGGTTAGGGAAAACTCTTTTTTAAGCAAAACATGGCTATCTGCAAAACCAGTAGGAGTTAAAGTCGAGTTGCTGGTTGCATAAAGAAGTTTTGGTATCTTTCTCCCTATGTGCAACGCCTTCTGGTGATGTACAGTAAATATTCGAGAAGCATTCAAATCCTGGAAGCTCTTTTAGTGCTTATTTGTAGTGTACTCTGTTGTATTTGGACTTCTTTTTTTTTTAGCTGGGTAGGGATGGGTCTTAAAGTCTCCAAAGAGCGAACTTTCACAAGACCTTTCTGCTGCTGCTATAACTATTAGTATTCTGCTGAATCTGTGGAGCATAAGGTGTACATGGTGCTTTGCAGATTAATAAAATGACAAGTTTTCGCCTCAAGCTGCCCGAACCATCTAAACAAAGCAGAAAGTGAAGCTTGGGTTAGGCCAGAAATAAACTCTCCTGTGGTAGTTCTGTACTTTGAACTTCTAAGTGCAGGCAGTTAATGATTTTTACTATTTGCTTCTGGTTTTTACCCAGTTTCTCAAAATACTCATGCTCTTTTTTAGGGCTTGACAAATTTCAGGCAACCCATGATGTGAATCCTACCCTTACCGGAATTGATTATTTCATATTTTATGCATTTCTTCTCTTTGGAAATCATCTCTAGGCAGTTATGGCTCCATAAGGGCAGTCAATAACACTCAAATGGGTTGAGCTTGGTGCTTCAGAGCACTGGAGCTGTGTCAGATGGGGAACCGAAACAGAGCTGAAGCAAAGTCATCAGGCTAAATGAGGAGGGGGTTGAAATACTGTCAGGTATCTGGAATTTTTTGACCAAAGCACCACATTCCTCACCCTAGTGTGGGAGCAGGCTGGAGCAGGTATGGTGGGAACTTGACAAAGGTCTTTCTCCTTTTTTCGTGCATACATTAGGGCAGTCTCTGAGATGCTCAGACTTACAACAAGATGTGACATGTACAATATCATAAAGGAATAACCAACAGGAGAGATGATAATGTTGTTTTTGTGAACGGATGAACATGTAGTGGGCAAATCACAAAGAAGTGGAGGATTCTTGTAACTGGTTTTCTAGTACAGAAATTCATCACTTCTATAGCCCTTGTATTCCTGACCAATAATGTCTTTTCTTGTGTAGGAGAAAATTGATATGATATCTGCATCTCTCCTTCGAGGTTCTAGTGATAACCGTGTCTTATGTCTTGAGGACAGTAGTAGGGTATGCCAATGCTGCATATTGTATCTTTGCTTAGGGTATGCCAATACTATATATTGTAAAGATCCTTTGCAATAGTATCTTCTTGTAGTCAGTTGGAAATGCTGTGAACATCCAAACCAGACTGCTCTTTTTTAATAGGGGTATTTTTGCTGTACAAAGGATCTGCCTCAGCTGTGGAGCACTGGGGTTTGATGGGGTGTTTCATGGGCCTTAAGCTAGCCCTCTGCAACAGGGATGAATTTCACTCTGATCCCTTTTTGTTAAACCCTATGAAAATACAGCATTCAACATTTCCCTCCTCCCAGCTCTGTACCACCTATCTTTATTCTTTGCTAACTCCCTAAAGCCCTAATTTGCAGTACTGGACTGAAAAATCTGACAGGAATGTATGACAGCTTTTGGCCAATCTCTCCCCTTAGATGTAGGAAAGACAGTTAATAACCTTTTTAGAAGGATGAGGCAGGAAGTATCTACATATCATCTCTCTGTGTTAATAGGCTACATATGTGGCCCATCCACTGCATCTGTCTGGGGAAAACAGGTTTCTGATGTTGCTACAGGCTGTTATTTTCATGGCACAGCTGAAGAAGATGTCGGTGCTACCTTAGCCAGCTAGGTCAATCAGGCACCTGAAACACATCCATGACCCATGCCATTCAGCTGTCCCAGCTAACAGAAACTCACCTGCTGCAATAGTTAGAATCTGGATTTTAAAAAGGGGCTATAAAGAGGTTCTTCAGGTTGCAGATAGTAATTTTCTGTGTATTTTCAAAGGGAAGGCAGATTCTTTTGAACACAGATACAGATGCGGTTGACGCTGATCTCTCTGTAGAAAAATACAGTAGATGCCTGTTTCTCAGCCTCCCTTTAGGGTAATACAGCAGTCAGAGGCAGCCTGGATGCAGCACAGAGGTTTAGCATCAGCCTCTGAACTGCTGCAGCATCAGGGAGGCAGGACTGTGTGCTCCTGCTATGTTCAAACTCTGCTGTCTTCTTTCCTTCTGAGTGCCACAGCATGGAACAAAAAGTGTTTCATTCAAGGAACTCGAAGCCAAACTGCCTCTCATATTTAGCCGGATATCCAAAATACTAGCTCGCAAACAAGAATGGAAACACTCTTCAGAGTTCAAAACTCTTCAGCAGCCTGGCTTGATCCAGGGCTGCTGATACCGCAAATTAACAGAAATCAGTGTGAAGGCTTGTATCTCTGTGTGTTTGCTGTCTGTGGACCAATAGGTTTACTGCAAGCCCACTGAGGGCTCAGCTGCAGTGCCATGGGGCCACAGCATGCAAATCAGCTGCTGGGGCTCTGCTGGCAAGGGAGGAGGAAGTGATGTGCAATCTGTCATCCTGTCTAAATATCTGTGGCATCAACAACTGCTTTATAGTGATTACAGTTATTTGATCACCCAATCTAATTGTGTTGTAAGAATCTATTTATTATGCGGCTGCCTGGTTTCTGAGGGCGGCGGAACAAAATCCTTGGCATGGCCAGATCCTCTGTGTTTGTCAGTAATTGATGAGGCTCGCCTACCAAGGGACTAATTTCAGTAGGCAGGGTGCAAGAGGACTGCCAGTGGACAGTATCTTTGCTAAATGAGCAACATCAGAAGTGTGAGAGTGTCCGTGGCAAGCATGCTGGTGATGGCTGGAAAGAAGAGAACAAAAGAAGGCTGAAATGCACACCCTAATCTGAGGGAGACGAGGAAACTGCTCACCTGTACATTTGCTGCATATGATGGAGGCAGGAGCAGAAAGGAGACTTTCAGTCCAGCTTAGCTGCCTCCTCTGGGGCTGGAGACTGGTTGCCATGGTTATCTGCTAATGGGAAGGCACTGGCAGTGCTGCGGCCAGAGGGACTGTTTGGGGTGAAGGATGAAGGGACTCTTTATCAAAGACTGTAGTGATAAGACAAGTGACAATGGCTTCAAACTTAAACAGGGGAAGTTTAGATTAGATATAAGGAAGAAGTTCTTTACTGTGTGGGTGGTGAGGCACCAGAACAGGTTGCCCAATGAAGCTGTGAATGCTCCATCCCTAGAAGTGTTCAAGGCCAGGTTGAATGGGGCTTTGAGCAACCTGGTCTAGTGAAAGTTGTTCCTGCCCTGGCAGGGGGTTTGGAACTAGATGAGCTTTAAGGTCTCTTCCAACCCAAACCATTTTATGATTCTGTGAAGGGGAGGATGCCCATGGGTGGGTTGGGCAACAGAGAGGATGTTTCCAGGCCTTCCCAGAAGTAGCAAATACCCCCATGGCAGCACTGATGTTGTGTCTCTCATGGCACCGAGCCTTGGAATGAATTAGGTGTTCTCCAAGAGCTCAGAGGGTTATGTCTGAGCCATGCCTTTGACATTTGTGTGTGTGTGTGCAGAATTTGTCTGAGTTGTTCTTTGAAGCCTCTGGTTCTGCTCTCCAGCTGTGAGGCAGATGCAGCGCTGACATTGGCAATAAAATTGGCATTGCAGGAGTGTCTGTCTGCATGTGTTTGTGTGCAGTGCCATGCTGGAGGTTATGGTGTATGGGTTTTGCTGGTTTTGTTGGCTTTTTTCTCTCTTAAACAAAGAACCTGGTTCTACAACTTTATTTTAGAGACCCTTGCTGCTAATTTCAACATTGTATTCAGGTTGTATTTCTTGTACAAGTGAAAACACTGTGATTACCTAAACCTGTGTATTTCTTGCTCTGCTGCTCACGTGCTGCAGTCCCAATCCTCTCCTGTTTTACTGTTTATCAGGAATGGTAAAAGCCCATGTGAAGAATAATAGGCTGCAGTTATTCTTCTGTTTTGCTGAATTAGCAAGAACAAAATCTAGGTATGCTATTCTGTAATGATATTTAATAATGATATGTGACTAATGTTTTTACAGTCCTGATCCTTTCAAACCTGGTACTCATGGGGTTGTCTGCTGCTACAATAGTTTAATTCATACCTCTCTGTTTGAGCTCCATCCCAATATGAACCTATAAAACTAGGGCGGAATTTGCCTGAAATATATGAACCACATAGATTTGAACTTGTAATCATGTCCTCTACTAAGTAAGTCCTGACAAGATGCTGTTAAAGGCTGTATTTTCTATGGGTAGAAACCAGCACGGGACATGGAGGTGAGGTCTGTGGAGGCAGGGCTGGCCTTAGCTGACTTGTGACTCATTTAGCTGTGATGTACTGGTGATAAACTAGTCTTGCTGAGGACACAGGATGGATTTATTTTCATTGAAAGAAGAGAAATGCATACATCATTGATTCTTTATACACTGTGCATGGAAGAACATCAATGAAAATTTATTCCCAGAGGTGTACTCATCTCTAGGCAATGTTCCTGCCTCAAGATGCTTAGGTGCTAAGGAGTGATCCAGTGGACATAAATATGCTTAACCTTAGAAACATGAGTAATAGTCACATTCAAGTGTCATCAAAGTCAAGCATTTGCAGAATCAAAGCCTTAAAGGGTGCAGTCTTGTAGAAACACTCTGTACATTCTGCTTTTATGAATAGAAGTATTTGCAAATGGCAACATTTTGTGATATAAAACACTAGTGCAGCTACCATGTAAAATATGGAAGGCAGTAACTGCCCAGAGTATTTTTTATGATGGTTGTCTACAGATGTGATTATAGATACCTATGGATTTCACTGCAAGTCTTCAGCTGATCACAAATACAGTTGTCAGGTTAATGGGTACCCACATATACCCTTCGTAAGTGCAGCACGTATTCTAAATGTCACAAGACAAATTAATCACTGGTCTAATGTTGTTAATTGGTTGGTTTGGGTGTTGGGTGTTGGTTGAGTCAAGTTGTGAATAATGTGAATTAGTTCATTATGAATCACTATAGATCCATTCTAGCAACTGGACAGATTTTCTTGTTTATAGGAATAAAATGAAGAAGCAGTCATGTTTCCAATCTGCTTTCATGGTCTAAGTAATAAGATTAGTAGTGAATCCTGATTTTCTGTATTTAATAGGAAAGGATTCTATACAAAGGCCATGAAAAAGGGAGATAATAAATCTAATATGCAAATTTCCTAAAACTAAGGACACCAAAGCTATCATTAAAACAATTGAAACCCAGAAGTTTTAACATACAACTGAATGTTAAAAGTGGAAAACTATGTATTTTGAAAGAACAACATATTTATATTGATGTAACTGAACAGAATTTAAGCTATTAAAATAATGTAGCTACTGAAGAGAAAAATTCTATCAAAAGGTGAATGAATACACAACTAATCTAATTACTTTCTTAAAAAGAATATGTTGCTGCTATTAGAAAGCAAGGAATTCAGGGTCACATAAAATTAAAAGATTTTAAAGGTATGATATGAGACCTTGGCAGGCATCATCTTAATGTAACTTGCCAGAATGGGAAGGGGTCTGGCCTTAAGAAGAAGGAGAGGTCCACAGGTAAGATCTGCTGAACATCAGAACTCACCTCATACGCAGAGTTTCTTTCATGAGTCATTGCACATGGAAAAGCAGATAACGGTTATGGGAAAACTGACAATTTTATACCATAATTCACAAAATAAACTTATCAGTGGTTTGGGGAACATCCTTGGTCTGGTTCTTAGACACTTGTCTGTAGGAAAATGACATATTCATCATGACTTTTTACCTCCCTGTAATCTATTCCCCAAATTGGTCCACAGCCTCTTGTGCTGCTGCTTTGCTCATCAAAATGTTATTATCCTGCTTATATTTGCCATATTTTAGTTCTTTGCAGTATTACATCTTATTACCCACAGGCCAGCACACACAAAACAGTTCTGCAGCGATTTAAGCATTTTACATAATTCTTAATCTGCAAGGAAATTTAATACGAAGTGTGGACAAAATGGAGATGAAGCTATTGGTGCTCTTCATCAGCTGAATTGGACATTTAACTCTCAAGCATTAGTGTCCTTTCTCAACAGCAAGGACAAGCTAATGAGCCAGAGCAGCAAATCATTTAGGTCTTCCTTGCAGAAGCCTAGTTTAAGAAGCATAACATTTCTTGTTCAAGAGAATAGAGATACCTAATACAGAAATCAAAAGGGACAGTGCTAGCTCACCAGTAATCCTTCAATCTATGAAAGATACAGGACAATCGTGTAGGTGTTTCTTTATATGTTGACCAGATAATGTTCAAACATATGGAGAGGAATCGAATAGAATGACTCAATCTATCTCTCCTCACAGTAACTACAGAACAGATTGTGGCAGTATTAACTCTGAGCACTGTTGCAGCATATCCATACAGCCATCATTTGGAGTAAAGGAAGCACATTAGCAGTGTGCTGAAATCACCAGGAGTGTCATCTGGTGTGATTTTTGATACAGATGCCAGTCTGCTTTGGTCTGGACTCAGAGCACTGGGGAATTAATTCCTTGTGAGTTTATGAGGGTGAAAATTCTCCCTCTATCCCAGTACCATTGCATAGCTGCTACACTGAAGGCAATGAAGCTGCAGACAAGCAAAAGTGGCTGGATAGTGGCTGGAAGTGCATCCAAGGGCTCTCTCCTCAGTTCCGGTCTGCATGAGGAGGCTGGTTTTGAGAAGTTAAGTCCTGTACTTTGCTGGGGAGATGCGGCCACTACACATTTTACAGTAGACAGTGTCAGCATGACACAATAGCAGTTTTTTCCTATTTTCTCATTGCATTTCTTGGTGGCATGCTGTTGCACACTATGATGTGAATGTCGTGACACTATAGTGCAGGTAGCTGCGAAGTCATGCAGAGATGTGTCTCACAAGACAACTTTACAGGAGTCATTGCCTTGCTAGAGACTTGTGCATGAAAGCTGTAGTTTTGATAAACCGAACATTCACATGCATAATTAAGCAGCTACATGGTGTTGTGTGTCGTACCAATTCGATGATCAAGATGAAGTGCAATAATTTTCAAAAGTAATAAGGGAAGTATAAACAGCAATAATATAACTATGTACAGCAGGAACAAGGCAGAACTGGCATTAGTCTTTGTTAGAACAAGGGAATGTCTTTGTAGATCCACAAACAATATGATCTCAATAATTTCTGAACTTGGAAACAGATGCGCAGTGCGTTCCCTCCAGCAGTAAGATTCTGATTTTCAGCTCCTCTGCCAGAGAAATTACAGACAATGAGGAAGTGGGTGGGAGGGAAAGGAAGAAAAGAAATTCCTGTATCTCCAAGTGTCTTGCTGTGGCAGTATGTTTCAAAACCCACATTAGCTGAGATACTGAGTGCTCTGAGACATTTCCTATTAAATCAAAACCAACCCAAAATCTTTCCTTGTATCATAACTTCTTTAATACCACAAGCTACATAGAATATGTAAGAAATTTAGGCAGGAGGAGGAACTGGAAACCTAATATATATCCAGCTTTAGGGAATCCTTTATCATAAGCAATAAAACTGCCCTCTACTGTTCTACCTCTGCCAAGACGAACTTGCAATTCATTATGGGGTAGTTTTTAGGACTTACTATCAGTTCTGAGCACTGTTAAATATCTGGCCACTGGTAGGAATGGCCCATGGTAGACTTTAAACTGGTGAAGAATGACTAGTGCAAGAGGAGTGTATCCAGTGTATTACTTGCGTGACTGAAGTGGCAGAAGACAAAGAGAGAGAAAAAGACTTGCCAGGAAGTTGGGCTCCTACACCTCCTGAAACCTGAAGAATGGAAAGCTGCGGGAAATTCATCCGGAACTGTCTTGCTTACATGGAGGCACAGAGGGTGCTGTGTAAAAAGTCATAACTTCCTTTTACAGAAATACAGACTCCTTCCTTATAACAACAGTTCACTACCAACAGGAGGGAGGAAGTGTCCCTGAGAAAGGGAATCTGTATTCCTTCTGTATTTAGGCTTAACCCTCTTGGCAGGTATGCATATGCTGCAGAGTGCAGCTACTCATGACAAATTGCTGTGCTGCAGACAGCAGGTTCTCAGGAAGGTGAGTAAAGTGTGTGTGATGCTCTGCACTGCAAACCCTGGTCCTTTCCCCAGAGAAACAACCTGTCAAAGAAGGAATGGTGCAGAGAATGGAGAGTATGTCTTTATTTCAGTCACTTGAAGTAAGTCCAAATTCAGTTTGCTGAATACTCTTCTGACTTACATTTCTATATTGCTCCTGCTGGTGGGTTGCATGATTCCCTGTAAACCAGAGCAAACTGTATTTATATGTTATTAAATGTAGATAAAGACTGGATGACCATCCCACTGTCAAAATACATTGCAATACATGTAGCTACTAAATAACTTTCATGTTGCCAGGTACCTGGCAGTGTAGGACCACATCATGAAGCCCTTGTAGCCACCGTAAGCTGATCAGCTCCTCTGCTTTGACTCAGCCCATTTCCCTCCTCTTTTTGGAGCACCAGCATTGACCATAAGTCTGTCCAGACCCTTCAGACAGGGAGGACTTATGTCAGGAGGTATGTGCTGATACTTAATGATTTCAGATTACTGTCTGCTGAATGCCTGCAGTGTGTTTTACTGCAGGTAAAGCTGTTCCCCATGTGGGCAGCAAGAGTTTTCCTCCAGGGGAGACTGTCAGGGACTGCTGGAGGGGATTTTTGACCATCACATGGGAGCTTGGGCAACTATTTAAGACCTTCCATGAGTTCTCTTTTTAACACGTGCTATTTTATTGTAGGGATTGGGACCCAGACCACTTGCAATGTTCTTGATCTGTCCCACTTCTGTCCATGGTTCATTATAGCTGTGTTTTCAGTATTCAACTGTCGACTTAAAGCTTGGTATGAGATGTTAAAGTTATTCTGTGATCTGAGGGGGAAGCTGGACAAGACTTCCTATGAATTCTAAACTGGGCATCTAACACAGTGTCAAAATCCTGAGCTAGCTCCCCCAAAAAGCTCCTTAGCAAAAAGGAGCAGGAATCCTCAGAGGATGATTCATCCCAGTCTAATTCAGCTCTCCAGCCAGGTTAAATTCAATGCCTGCTCTCTCTGCTATCTATAAAGTGACCTTAAGGGACCTGGGCACACTGAGATGGCAGGTGAATCCTATTCTGAATGCCTATGCCTTGATTGTCTATGAATGTAGCTGTGGCAGCTGTTTCCATCTCTATGTCCCACTTTTAAGGAGCTGTCTGCTTATCTTCAGTAAAGAAATGTTAGTGGGCACTTGGCTGTAGCTGTTTCCTGCACTGTTTGCACCACAGGCAGCATGGTATGGGAAAGAGGGCAGCGACAGCTCAGTGAGGACACAGGATCCAGCTACAACCAAAGAGGAGTCTTCTTTTCATTAACTTGTTACACTGAGTGGTGAAAATGGATGAGAAGGTCTAACTCATGAAGAGCTGAGCCACCATGAAATACACAGAGCGGGTGAAAGAAGGTGTATATCTTTAGAGATTTTTTTCCTTCCTGTTGCATAGTGAATATTTGTGCCATGCAGGGCTTGCTGCTCCACCTTCCTTTTCAATACTTTGGATTTCTAAGAAGGACAAAATAAATTTACTCAGTTTAAAACACTATTTTATTTGGCTTTTCCAAATACTGCATCTGTTGTTTCTGACCAAGAGTGCTCAGGAACACGAATGAATGAAATGAGGAAATTTTAGCCACTCATAAATCCAGACTTTTACTTAGTCAGAAGTTTGTGGGAATAGGCAAGCAAAGGTGTGCTTTAGTTTGCAAGGAGGATGTTAACAAACAGCACAGGTGTTCACCCTTCTGAGTCTGAAATTCATTTTCCGTGGGTTAGCAACAGCTTTTTTTGTGGTTGAAGAATCGCTAGATTCCTGATCCTCTTCTCTGCCTGCAAATGCAGCACATCAAGTGCTGACTGCTGACAGTGAGATGTACTGATGTTGATATTCAGTGGATAAACCCTGAATCTGGTCAGAAGTGTTTCAGTGTGGTGTGCCTCAGTTTCCATAGTTTCTTTCTGAATAGTATGTTATAGCAGTTCTGGGTCTTATCAGGACAGATGTTCATCCATATGCCTGCATGACGTAGGCTATTAGTGCTTATTAGCACTCTCTAACATAAGTATAGCCTATCATACATGCTTTTCTTATTAAAAACTTCAGAATTTACTATGCCGTATCAGTTCTAGGTCCTTTCAGTTCTTAAAGGGGACCTATAAGAAAGATGGGTAAAGACTCTTTATCAGGGTCTGTTGTGACAGGATGAGGGGTGATGGTTTTAAACTAAAAGAGAGAAGATTCAGGCTGGATGTGAGGAAGAATTTTTTACAACGAGAATAGTCAAATACTGGTACAGGTGGCCAGAGAAGTGGTGGATGCACCATCCCTGCAGACATTCAAGGCCAGGCCTGAATGTGGTTCTGGGCAACCTGGTTTAATTGAAGATACCTCTGCTCACTCTGGAGGGGTTAGACCAGATGACCTTTGAAGGTTCCTTCCAACCCAAACTATTCTATGATTCTATGATAATTCAGGGCTTGATAGGCTAGTCTAAGGCTACACTTCGTGTTTAGTAAACTTCTTTTTCTGTCTCTCGTTTGGGTTTTGCTTCTTTGTTTTGCTTTCTATTTAATATCAGTCAGGGAATGTGAGGCAATAGAAAAGCACTTGGAGCTTTATGACTTTGTCCTGCACTTGTCTTTAAATAATGCAGTCCTGTGTCCAAGGAATGGATAGATGTGTAGAGCTATAAAAGTGAAAAACCTGATTACCTTGTATTTATAGCCCTTTGCTCCTTTATAAGATATCGTGTTAAGCTTTCTTCCATTGTGTGTTTCTGTGCCCCTGATGGGCACTTGGGCAAATCCTTAATTTGCCTCAACTTTCCAGTCTTCAGCTACTACAAAGAGTAACATATTCCTTCACTTCATCAGCAAGGTGATGCCCATGTAAGGAATTGTAAAATAATTTATGTGAGAGATAAAAAAATATCTCTTACCTCTCCTGGCCTGTCATATTAGCTAAGTATTTTTCCAATGAATTTCCAGTCTAATTTTAAGCTGTAGGAACTTCATATATGGTTTAAAATATTCCAGTGATTTCTCAAACAACTATCCCTAACTACATGGAAATAATTCTCTACCCACTTTTGATGGTGATCAGCTTTTATATAAATGGCCCCATCATCATAGCACAATACCAAGTGTTGCTGTCTTGCTAGGAGACCCCTACCTCCAAACATGGTTCTCAGCCATGTGCATCTCAAGATGTATGGAGAATGCAGTAATATCTAGGATTTTCTTCTATGGACTTCAAGCCAGCATCAGGGATCATACTTCAGAGTCATGTTATTGCAGCAATACATGATCTATTGCCAGCTACCTAACTACAACGAAAACTTGCCTCAGCTAGAAAGTGCCCACTAGAGACCAGCATTTCCCTGCAGCACTTAATCTTTTTTTTTTTCAGCAAGGACTAAATACATTTCTCTAAGTTCTTTCTCACAGATTTTCCTTCTTAATTGTCCCAGTGGGTGCTGGCTCCTGCTAAAATGATTGTCTGGGGATTCAGGTCCCAGAATACGTGCATTCTCTGAGATGTGGTAAAGGTTGTAGGTAACCTTGCAAGGGCTCTGGTGGATCCAAACTGTAGCTCATGCTCCTTCTGCTACCTTCACTGGCAGTCGCTTTCAGCGTAGCCCAACCTAGGTCACAGAACAAGGAGACACTAGATATTGCTAATGTTGCTTCAGAGTCAGAGATGCATAGGAAGTTATTTTCATGTCTGACAGAGTATCTGTGAGGCTTTTCCTAGCCTTAATCAGGATGAAAAGATGAAAACCTACAAGGGAGAGGAACCAACCTGAAAGGAAAAAACAGAAACCAGAAAAAAAGACCCAACAAAACTGAACTAGGCCATTTGGAAATTTTTGTTCCAGATTTTTAGGCTTTGTTACTATAAATGAACTACTTTAAAGAACAGTTATTTTGATCTCCAAAAAGCAGCTATATCTCCTATAAAAGATACGTACAAACCAGCACATGTTAATAATTAAAACCTCCTAATTTCAAATCACAAAGGACACTCCAGTACCCAGCAATCTAATGATGTCCAAGAAAAAAAAAAATAGAGAAAAATTCTCTATTAGAAATACTCAGCACTGTTCCACTAAGATTTCTGAGCCCATCTTCTCTGCTGGTGTAATTAAGAGAACCCCTGGGAGAATCAGTCCTTCTCCCCCATCCCCACCTGCTCACTCTTGCACTGCACCTATCCCTCCTGCAGGGGTTATGTAGTGTGGATGAGGAGGAGGATGCTCCAGAGTAAGGTTAAGGAGCAGTTATGTGGTGCAATTATTGGTGTGCTGATGGAGTGCACCACCAGCTGCTGCTGTAGGGAAATCTTGCTTTTTTCCAGCTTCCCATCCCACTGCGCCCTTGCACCAGAACAGAATGCTTTGCTAATCTTGTGCCCTGGTGGTTCAAGGAAGTCAATTGGCAGTAACATAACTACTAAAATAACAAGAGGAATATTTTTCTGATAGCTTAGGTCTCTTCATTTAGGGATATGCCAGCCCAGCAGAGAGGTGTGTGTTGGATGGGGAGTCAGGACTAGCCATGCAGCAGCCGCTTGTGTCAGCTCAGCTGTATCCCAAAATCACACTTTGAATTTGGTCTGGATCAGTTCCCCCATCTGATTCATTGTTTGGACACACACATATTTGTGCTGGACTCAGGAGAGAAGGCATGGCTGTGGGAATTAGAGGCTGAGGGCATGAAGAGTCGGACAGAAAGAGACAGGGTGAGTCCCCCAGCAATGCTGGTGTGCACAGCTTGTGAAACTGCAATCAGCTCATATGCTGGAGAAACACTGAGCTCACAGGGGCACCATAGCTTTAACTTGCTTATTAAAACCATCATTAGGGCTCAAATGAGGTGACAAGAGCTCCCACAGCTTCAGCTACATCAAATTCTTGCCCTGCCAGAATATCCCACCACTCTGCTGAGCACTTCCAGATTAGGGCCCAGAAGCACCAGTACGGTGGCATTTCATACTACTCTATGTATTTATATAATTTGGGGGGTTTCCTGCCTATTATAATATAAGGTAGGTATAATTCATCATGTCGTATGGCCCCAAATACGCTTTTACTCTGAGAAGGAGTAGTATGAATAACACCAGAGCTGTTCATAAATCCACAGTTTTGTCTTATTCGTTTTCAAGGCAAATGTGTTTGTTTAGGTTTCCCAGCTGCCAAAATTACAATCTCAGCCTGAGATTTGAAAGACAGGCTGTGCTCTTTCTTTTATTTGCTTATCAGTGCTGATCTTTTTTCTTCAAGTGTAGGACAGGCAAATTTCTCCACCAGTGACATTTGTCCAACCCGATTGTCTTCAGTGGATGCTCACATTAAAGACAAAATGGAGGTGTTTAATCAGTGTATTTTCAAACACTTTACAAATTAGTCTACTGGAGAAACTAAGGAGTGAAGAGGTGACATGAC
>JAVHNF010038603.1:9304-26793 GCA_034783455.1 Micropsitta finschii
GTGATTCCTACAGCTTTCATCCTGTATGGTATCCTGCAGCTGTGTTACTCATTTTTTTCTCTTTAAGCTATACTATTTTGCAGAAGACAAAAATTCTTTGGGCCATAAAGGAGGAGATGATTGCAACTCCCATGGCTGGTAGTTAAGCTGCTCTCTGAAAGCAGGGAGATGTGGACTGAAGTCCTCATGCACTGAACACTTCAGACAAAAAAAAAGCATAATATTTTGTGGAACTAGGACCAACTTAAAAAAATGACATTTTACCTCAAGAATTATATGTTTAATTTAGCCAAATAAATATGTAGCTATAGATAGAAATGATCCGATGCAATGAACATTATACTTAAGGGCTAACAAATAAAACTAAGCTAATTTTAAGACTGAGTACTTCAGGCTGGTCTTAGTACAGCAGTTTCATATATACTTATTATATACATATATACTTAGTTTCATATATACTGTCGTAAACAGTATATGCAATTAAAAAGCAGTCTTTTCAATGCTTTAGCAAGTATCAGGCTAAACACTGTGAGTTACTCAGTGCTCAAAGACTAAGCTTTAGAATCATTTGTTGTATAATTGGTTATTTATTATTTTATAAGTGCTGGATTAAATTTCTCTCAATTGCATTGGCTCAAACACTTGCAGTCAAATAAAAAAAACACTCTGGAATTGTCCTAGTGTATATGAGGTCAAAATTTGTTCTAACACTGTGTGTTATATCAGTAGTCTTATTTTCTCTATATATTTGCTGTAAAGAACTATTTTTATTTATTTATACTTACTGTGTATCAGCTTACACCAAAACACATGCAAACACAGTCTCACTGTCATGTCTTGCACTATCTTAATTTGTGTGAGCTATAAGCTAGATTGTTATACAGCCTTAATGACATTAGAATATCAGCAATAACCCCTACATCTATATGCTAAAAGTTCAGGCCCTGACCTTTAAGGAAAGATAAACAGATATCCATTTTCATTTAGAAAAGCCAACAAACATTCTGCATTGACTGAAACATATGACTGACATTCTAGTCTGACTTTATTAAACAGCTAAATCCTATGAAATATCAGGTTATTTTAAAATGCCAAAACAGCAATAAATATTAAGAAATCATAATTACAGAAGCACATACTGTAGGGTTATCTTACCATGTCATTTTGTATAATAAAGCTCATGAAATATACAGAAAGATGGCTGTAATAAAGAAGGTCTGCCTGTATTGATAAAAAGTCAATTCTTATACACTACATCAGTAACCAGAATGCACAGGTTAAATCCAAAGTGAATTTCAAGATGAAGCTTTACATGCTGGAAAGCCTTAATGCAGCCTATAAGGAGTTTTTAATCTAATGATGGTAATTGGTGAAATAACTGCTGTTTGTTACCTACAAGGAAAGCATGTTTGTTAAATATCTATAAAGCCTGTATTATTACAACATCCTTCATTGGAAATAATCAAAGACAATCAACATCCCTACTGCACTCATATTTATAACAACTACTTGGGGGCATCCTTAAGTGTTTCACTTCTTTTGTTTCTCCACATGTATGTTTCAGAGTTATCAAATGACAGCCAGATTAGGAGGACAAGTCTACTGTGGATAGTAATGAAAGACATCAATGATAAAAAGGTATTATTCCTTATGTACGATTAAAAAAAAAAACCTAAAAAATACCATGCACAAAATACAGTACACTAAATAGTTTATGTCTGTCTGTCTATAAACTGAGCTAGGTTCTTTGTAAGTAGTATCTTCATGTAAGAAAATTGTTAGGCACAAATATTCCCTCTAAACTTCTGAAATATATTCTAGATACTTATTTCAAAGCTTTTACTAGTGCAACAGCCATCAAGCTCCTCTGGTGTGAACTAGATGTTAAAGTATCATATAGATCACTTTCCATCAACAGATAGCAATCTTTTCCTTCATTCCAAAACCATCTAATATATTGCTACCAACAAGGCTAAATTACATTATAGAAGTGGGGAGAGTATTTATGAAACACCATTCAGTGCAAGATGTCCAAAACATCAAAATCAACACCAAAATATCAAAGTCAAAGGATCCATAACACGTGAAATTGCATTCTCGCATCTTGTGAGCAGTTATAATATCACATTTGTTTAGAGTAAAAATACTTTGTTCTGATATTCTGTATTCATTTCTTGGTGCCTTTAAATTATATAAAATGTATATTTCCATTCCTGGTTAAGAATCCTTTTATGTAATGTCCGAGTGGTATTTTTACAGGCTTCTGCAGACACAAAAATTAGATAAAAATCACTGTAGTGACTGAGAATGTATTTGTAAGCACAGTGATTCCTTACTCAGCCAATAAGTTTTTTCCAAGCAGGCTGATCTGAGCTGATGGCCTAAAGAATTTCTTGAAGGAGCATCAACAACAGAAGCAAACTGTCAACTCAACCTTATGTCATCCAAGTTTGTAGAGCTCAAAATTCAGCAACCAGAAAGAAGCAATCTGGTGGTTCATGTGAAGTTCATGGAAAGGAACGTGTAATGATAATGTGACAAGTAGCCTTGTACCTCTGAAACTGTGAAATCTCTACCATTCAGTGCACTATCTTCAATACCTTTTGATAAAAAGATTAATTAATAACAATTATTAACACTAAGGACATGTGATATTGTAAGGGGAACATATTTGAGTTCATGAATAATACTGTCAAATGGATAAACTTTTTGCTGTGTAATGTAAAGCCTAATCTTGCTGCCAGAGGTCCAATTATATCTAACATTAAACATGTTCATTTTAATTCCAGAAAGCTTACAGCATGTATAATCCTTTTAAAAAATCATTTCTCAAGAGCTAAGAAATACTTACATCTTAATGGATTTTTGTTATACTTCAAATTATCTTAAAAGCATCTACATCATAACTACAGAAAAAAAAACAAATTTCTCACTTAGGACATTTAACACATAATAAAAATTCCACAGATGTACAATGCATCTACATATGCACATATAACATAGATGTTGAGATAGGCACTCACTACTTCCTCCTCTGTCCTTAAATAGTCTCTCACCCCCATATAAATTACATTAGCATAAAGGCCAAAATAGGAAATATCACATTACATCTCTACCATTTAAACAAAGACTTTCACATCCCTGTGGAATAGAGAAAAGCTTTAGCTGCAAATTATAAAGTCCAATTTACCAAGTGGATCCAACACACTCTTTAAATCTAAACAGCAAAACCACTCAATTTGAAAACTCATGATAATTGTAAAGTACAGAATATGGGCCATTTTAGCTTATTTATTTATATTAAGTAGTTCACCACTCCCTGGGTCTTGGCCAACAGAATTCGTATCACTTACAGCACTCCTCTGTTACTTGAGAGACAGAAAACAATGTTAAGGCACTTTTCAAAATAGCCTTTTGCGAACACACCACACTCACCAAGTGCATGGCTGGACTCCTGGACATGCTATCAGTGATAATTCAACCTGTGGCTTCAAAATCAACTCATCATATTCCCCATGCTACTGCAAGCTGTCTTGTCCAATACAATTGCACTGGACACGTGAACATAAACTATGCATACACATCTGAGGCTCTATGAGGAGCACAGCAGTGCCTTACCTTTTCTCAGCTGTATACTGAGCCTCTTCCCTATCTTTTTGGTGTTATACCCACTGTTCGCAGTGGAGGTGAGAACTTTCTGAGGTGATGGTACCAGGCCCGAGGGTGGTTTCCCTGATGAATTCACACTAAGAGGTAGCTGCGAGTAGGAGTCTGTCTGATCGGACTGGTTGCCCGCTCGAGACATTCTTTGTAATGTGTGAAGTCCAGAATTGTTAATACTTTTGCTGTCAGCATACTGGGCATCAGGGCTGAACCTGCTAGAGTAATACGTGTTCTTCTCACTTTGGGACAACTGTTCATACTGCTCTTTATTTGCCGCAGGGACCACATGGAACCAAATGAATGGCGTACGCATGGCTTGGCGAAACATATGCTGTGCTCTAGATTTCAAAATGAACAGAAAATTGGCAAATTAGGACTGCAGACTACAAGACATTATAAGCATAATTACTAATGTTAATTAAGCAACATGAGCTGGCAGACACATTGCACTCAAGCATAAAGCATTAAACTTGAATCTGTTCCCTAGTTACTTGGTACGCTCTTGGCTAAGTTTTATTGCCATAGGGCAACACAATGGCAAAATATGCTTAACAACTAACAGACCAAATACTGGATTTGGAAAAGCAAAAATTTTAACCACAGTCTTCAAATGCAGACAGCTCTATGGTAGGACTGCAGTGTCCTTTTGGTTTGAAATTTGATAATTGTAGTAACAGTAGTCACAGTGACAACAGAATTATTAAAATGAAAATTACCCTTTATACAAAGACTATATATTTCCATAATTTCTTGAGCATATATGCAGTTTTGCAAGAAGTCTAGCTAACACTTTTTGTAAGTTACTAGTCTTTCAGAATAAAATATAAAGGAATAGGAAAAAAGCTTAATCCTGCACAGACAGACATTGGGCTCTAGGTCACAATCCAAAGTACAAAAAGTTAACAATTCTTTTCATAAACTTTACAAACTGATACAGAACCACAGAAGAAGCAGAGACAAACAGCTTTCAAGCCTAGGGTACAGGGTCATGCTCAAATCAGGTTACTGTCAAAGAAATAATAAGCATACCTGAAACACGTGTTGAGTAAAGGACAATCAGAATACATTATATTCCTCTGGCCCTTAACACATTAGAGTTTTCTGAACAATATTTTAATCTTTGAAAACCCTAATTTTCTGCATACCTCTTTTCTACTTTCAATTATCTGTGTGTGAATAACAACCTGATTTCACTTTTAAAAATTTCTCTGATTCACCACTGTGGGATTCTACCAAGTTCAGGCATCCACTGAGAAAATATTTATGATCTCTCAAAACTTTTCTAGGAAGTTTCTGCTAACAGTACCTTTAATTCTCAGGCACACAATGCCACAGGTGTTTTTAAAATGTTAAAAATAAAATTTCCATGATGTCCAGTTATGTTGAACATGATGCAGTGCAAGTATAAGAGCAAAAGTCATCTGGGAATTTCAGGATAAATAGTTTACCAATGCAAGAAGAAAAAAATCTGTAATGTGCAAAAAAAATCAAATAAAAAGTGCTTATACTCTAATGACAATAATTATCCTGGTTTCTTCATAGTTTGGCTAATTAAAAGCCCCTAATGTCCCTTAGTGTAACTCTTCTTTATCAACAGGCAAGCTTAGCCAATATTCTCTTACTTTCCTCAAATCACTGCAAGGTGCAGTGTTAAAAGATTAAATAATGAAATGTAATGTGTGGTAGGTAGACTTACTGTTCAAATCTCCTATTCCGAAGGTCTCCATCGTTAATCCTGACAATACAATCATTCTCACGAAAAAGGTTTTCTTGCTCAGCTTTTCCACCCTTCTCCAATCGCTTCACAAGCAGCCCCAGGGTTCTGGAACATTAAGATTATGAATTATTACTGTTTGAAAAATTTGCAACAGAGAAAATCCTACTGAAATAATATTTTAACACAATAGCATCTACATTTTAAACCATCTTTACCTTGAAGTGGGATACCATAGTTTCAAATAATTTAAGCATTACCTGAATTATTATCCTTTCTAAATGAAACAAAAGGCCTAGGTGAATCAAACACGTAATTTAAAAGAAAGAATGAACAGGCAGTATGACGATCACATACCCATTCTTGCCAAAGGCCTAGATTTCTGAGCAGTAAAAGCTCCAAGAAGTTGCACACACCTGAAAGCCAGCATATTTTCTGCTAGTTAACTGAAGTTGAACAGGTTTTACTTAAAGTTTGGATTTCCAAATTGGCAGAAAATACCACAACTAGCTACTGCTTCTGTGCAAATAAAAGGTGAGGTGATCTCACATAGTAAGCAGCCTATAAGGAAGGGATGGAGAAATGATTCAGAAACTTCACGCAAACCAAATGCTTTTATTTTTAAACCTGATTTTTTTTTAACTAAAGAGCAAAGAGGAAATTAAAATGTAAATGCCATTTTTAATTCAGTGTATTATCTTAAATTGTTTCAGTAATAACTGAAGACAATTACCATTTGATAGCTTCTGTGCAATGAGCTGGTCACTTCTGTCAAAGTGCTTACCCAGAGTGTCATCTTAAGGACTTTGTTGAGAGAAAAGGTAAACAAATATTCATCCTGAGTTTATTAAATGGATCCTGAAGAGTGGATTTCTGAGGTACTGGTAGGATAGGATGTTTCTATACCTGAACTCTAGGTTTGAAGAAAGACAGTGTCTTCTGAATTATTCTTGCATCTACACTGAGCTTGATTTTTTTTCAAGATCAGCTTTACATTGAAAACCCACAGGATGTATCAGTGGGTCAGGTTCACATCATCCAAGTCAACAGCATTACTTTTTCAGGTGTCATTATAAGGCACAGCGTGAAAAATACTTGGCTGTATAGCAGGATATGCAAGACCACACATGTCTTTTAGCACAAAACTCAGTGAGCATAGCACTTCAGTTCACACATACCTCAAGGTAAATGAGCGGTCAGTGATGCTTGAAAGGACTCTTCATATGCTCAAAAGTTATCTATGCACTTGAGCACTTCACCAACAGGGTAAGAAAAACAAAACTAACTTATTTCTTCCACTTTAAATTCTTCATTTACCAATATATCATCAACACATGCAAATAAGACATTTATTTTACAGAACAGTCATATGCTTTCTCCTACAAGGCAGATAAAAGAATAAGAGAAACGATCCTAGTAATATGTCCACACCTAGAGACATTAAGGTATGATGTTGTAAGGATCTACACATGTAAACAGACTGTGAGGAGAAAAACAACATAAAGCATTTTGACAACACAAATCATCAAATGAAGCTTGATTAACATATTAACATTTAAATGATACTATTCCCTATCCAACTGATATGGAGTATTTTGCAAATACTTAACATACTGCACCTTTCACCTCACCGGGGTCCTATCAGAGGCAAATATTTTCCACCTTCATTTGGTTCCCAATGGACCACTTGGTTGCAGTCACTGCTGTTAACTGTGCCTGCGGTTGACTGCAGCTCAGCTGCTGCAATAAGCAGTATGTCTCTTTGCATTAACACTGGTAAGCACAAGGACCAGAAAAACTTTATAAATCTAATGTATCACTTCCCTGGATTACATGCATTTCAGAAAATACCAGTGTGCATCTAGATCTCTCTCTCCTCATTCCAAGTTGATATGCTTTTGGTTTGAAAAGCTCAACCTTTTGTAGATTCCTTCCAACAAACCAACATTTCCCACTGAAAAGGAAAATAATATAAGCAAAACCAATTTCCCAAAATTTCCCAAAGCAAAACCAGTTCTTCTTGGGATTTTTTTTTTTGTTGTTGTTGCTTTTTGGGGTTGATTTTTCTGATCACCAAAGTAGTGAAATACCTTGTATTAACTAGATATTTTAGGTGGTTTTCTTCTTGCATTTCCTACAATCCTCTAATCATTTGCATGACAAAAATCCTAAATGTCCCCAACAGTCACACACTAACCTAATTGACCACGTTGTGCTCCATTTCTCGTACTAAGATTTGCTGGTAATTATGAAAGTGTGTTGTCACAGGAAATAAAAGAAAACAATTTCTAAAAATATTGATTCAATCTCTTTTTCCCTCTGTTCACTAAAATAACAATCTCTGATTTTTAAAACTGATAATTATAAAAGGCAAAACTTTATAGATTACCAGTTGCAGAAAGCACTAAAATAAGTCATGAATGTTAATGATAAAAAGGAAAAAATACTTCTATGGCTTCACAACATAATTTTATCAGAATTATAGTTGTCATACATATAAAACTGATGGCTAGAAAACAAGTTTATGAGTTTTTCACTTGTGAGTTATCGAATTTCTCTGAGGAGACAATGTCTTTGAGCCCCAAAGTGAAGTTCCTGAAGGAGATTATCTCTAAATGGGGAAAGGATAAATAAACAAGAAAATATGAACTTGGGAATGCTACATTTAAAAGAAGACAACCACAATATTTGAGGGGGAGAAGGAGCAATTGTGTCTACTCTTGCTTTTCTTTCACTTCATGCCCAAAAGCTCTTGGATGCAGGTGTGCTCCTCTGTAATGATCATAGACAATTGAGAATCTGGATGTGCATGCAATGCTTGCATGAGAGCATACCCAGTGTTTTGTTTATATGGATAAATATGAAAAATACTAAAATATCAGTATACTAAATATCAAAACATATTCTACACAAAGTACAACACTCCAAGTTAATACTATGATAATACACTATACAAAAATATGTTTCTTTCACCCCAATATCTCTACATACTTGTGATTACAAAATAATTGGTTTATCAGTGGTTTTTGCATAGCACTTTTCTTGAAATGTTGCTATTATGTCACATTCTGAAATTCTATTAAATTATTAATGCAAGATGCATCTTTATGCATAGTTTGTCATTTGCTAAATTTACTTCACCTAAGCTCTCAAATCTATTAAAAATAATACTAACCCTAATCAATAGTAAAACAATGTAACATACAAACTACCAGTCAAAATCGCAAATAATTTCATTAAACAAAGGCTACCAGTTCTATTAATGCAGCACTGCTCATCTCAAACACAACATATGGTGCTCATGAGGATTTTGCTTTTTAACAAATGTTAGAGCTAGGTTAACCAGGCTATATAAATATAGAGCTAGGTTAACCAGGCTATATAAAGCTAAAGTCACTGAGAGCTGATTTAAGGCTGGACAAACAACATGTGTCAAATGTGAAACCAGGATCCCCATAATGCCCTTTAATTTATTTAATTTTTTACATATAAACACATAGAGCAAAAAATCCCTTTAGACACAGTTCCAGAAACAATTTCCCAAATGCAGTTTTGCAAAGGAGAGAACTTTCTTCCAGAACTTGCAGAAAATATATGTTCATGAAAATTGTTTGTGGTTAGATGTCAGAATGACTCTTAAAAAAGACATTATGGGAATTTGTGTTTGTTGTTGCAGTAACTGGAGAAAAACAAAGTAGACTTGATACTGCAAATATGCAATAACTTAAAGACTAATTAGATTTTCTTTCAATGCCGTATGCTACCATCATTAATCCTGATAAGTGGAAATGTAGCTCTACTACAGTTTCTATATTGTTTCCCACATTAGGAAAACATAAATTCTGAAAGCCTGTAAACTAATCTAGTATAAAGTACAAAAGCCAGTTTATATATTTGTCTAAATACAGCCATATAGCATAGAAATATATGGGTGCATTTGAAGTTGCTTAATCTTTCCCAGTTAAAGTAAGGCAACATGTTTTCTAACATAAATTCTTCCACTGTATGCATATTAAACTATAATTTTTCAAGAATGAGATTGCAACATTGTTCTGCAAGATACTGTGCAATTCTACAACTCTATTGAAACAATAATTATAAATGGAAATTTGGTACCTGCATTATTTTAGACTAACATTATCTGACACAAGGACAGAAGGGAAACAGTATCAAAGCACAGAGCTCAATCTTTGTATTTGCTTTAAATATCTAATTGGGAATGTAAACAACTTAGATTATATTAGCATTTTCACCACTGTATTTCCACCAGGTTCATTACTTTAATTATGCAATTAAAATACACTCAGCTACATGTGTTAACATTTCAGTTCTCAGTATAAATTACAACCAATGATAAAACTAGAAACAAGCAGCAAATGTTTTATTGACATCTAAATTGCCTGAGTTAGTCTGGTTAGTTCTTTGAAACTGTGAACTCCCCACATGCCATCCAGCTGTATGGAAATGATGATAATTTGTCTTAATAAAAACTGACAGTGTAAATACTATGAGAGTAAAAAAATATTATATTGAGCATCTAGAATATGATTTGGTCATCACCGCCCGTTGTACATACACACTGAAGTTATTTACCTATTACGTGCAAGCTAACTGTAATATAATCAAATCAGACAGAACAGAAAATAACCGATTTAGATGTTTATGCAAAATCACTAACCTGAAAAGGCAAAAACTAGATTAAGGTGCAAAAATAATGATTGATCGAAAAACTGATGTGTATGCAATGAAAGATGTCAGAGAAAGTCCACAGGAACATAAACACAGTATAAATTTCCTGAGATTTGTAGATCACAGTAGGTAAATCAGTTTGTTTTTTCAAGTTAAATTATTGTGGCTAATCAATGTTAAATTAGACAATTTCTTTGCACAACACTGACATCACAGCGCTACTGTGGAGACACTAAAATAACTTTATCAGCTTTCATGCCTGAAGTCGGAGCCAATTTCCAATCCTTGGTAACTACTCTTCAGTTTTTTAGCTGGAATAGTACTTTAAATTAAGCTTATGTAATTCTTAAAAATCTGAGATCAGACAAGGAAACACTTGAATTCAGCTAAAAGAGTGAGGGAATGATACATTCACACCACAGGGAATCTTTTCCCAATGCATATGTTTTTGAAAACCATGGCTATCTTTGAGACTTAAAAGGCTGAAAATGCAGGAGATGAACAAATGGGGATGCAGATAACCCTTATCTCCTAGATGATCAAATAGAATATTTTTGATAGAGAAACACCTTGAAGGCAGAATTAAGGACTCTCAGTATAGACAATGGCCAATAGATATTAGTTTTCTTTGTATGTTGAGTAAAAGACTAAAACTTTTACACTGAAATATGAGATGATTTATAAATTCTAGAAAACAAAGGGCATTTCCTCTAAAACCAAAAAGATAGAACTACAAAACAGAAAAATGTATAAACAATTTTCAAGTCCATGGATTGTGCATACAACAATGCCTACCTTCATTTGGGTTTGTTTGGTTGGTTTGATTTTTTTTTTTCTTTTATAAAATCTGTTAAATTTGTCATTTAAACTGAGAAAAGGCAATAAAATTCAGTCTCTTATTTTTCCCATTCTTATGGGACTTCCTTCCATTTAGGATATGTACCACAAACTCAAATAAATATTTTTAGCTGCCAGGTTTTAGCTGTGTGGTTTATCACGGATTTTATAGCTTGCTTCAAATAGCTGGCAGAGGCCTCCATACTGATCTGCATCAAAGTAACATGTCTGATACTTATTAACGGATGTTCTTGATGGATTTTTCAGACAAATATCCAAACCCTTTTCTGTTCTCTTTCACTAAGTAGACTTCACAGTAGTCTTGGAAATATGGGACTATGACTTTCATGTCATTATTCACAGAGATTTCTGATTTTATCTCATATATTCTTGTGTCAGTTGGATCTTCTTCCAAAGACAGACATGGCAGGATTTTGGAGCAACAGTCAGGGTACAGAGCTTGAGAAGATTTCAAAGACTTTAAAATAGAAGAGGCCATGTAACAGTATATTATGCTATTAATTACTATGAAGCTTGTAGAGAAGAACTCAATGTAACCCCATTTATGCATCAACTTAACTTCTCCCATTAGCCAGGACTGCCCCAATGCTATCCTTAGGGAACTCAGTGCTTGCCCCCTCTCTGAGCACCTAGTAAGAAGGAAGAACTGGTGCTAAAGGCAGTTTTGTACAAATTTAACATTTACTTTCCTTCTACGCTTTCCTCTCATTCATTTTCTTTTTGGTCTACTTTCATCTAAACACTTTTCTGTTAACTTTCTATTCTGTCTTTCTGCTTTCATTTTTATGCCTCCCATGCTGCTTAGCACGGCATCTATGGCACTGCAAAAATGTGTAAGTAAGTCTTACAGACAAAACTTTAATATTAAAAACCTTCACAACCAGAAGGTGATAAATATGTATACCCTTCCTCCCTTTTGATAAGGTGAACAATATCTGTTATTCAAAGCATATGATCAAAAGGGCCAATAAAGGACTGATAAACTTCTAGAAGAAAAAACAGGAGGACAATAAGGAAACATATCCACAGAAGAAAGTTTGACTATGTCTGTACAAATCAACATTACTTTTCCAAGAGAATTATGGAGATAGATTTTATTTTTTCCATGAAAAAAAAAAGTCTGTGTTTTACTAGGAACAGAAATAGTAGCATCTAAATAGACAAGGCAGAGATCTTTATAGTTTTTGTTCAAGATCAAAAGCCAACATTGAAAACAGATTCTTACTCCAAACCCTCAAAGGATCATGAAAAAATCAAGTATTTCCTCAATATAAATAAAGGACAAAGTTATGGGATGTAATTTTCGAAGGTTTCAGATGTTTGCTTTGGGAGAGGGGAGATTTTTGGTGGGAGATGTCCCTTTCTTATTGCATAGAGGTAAAAAGGGAGAATTGCATAGCCTTTTTTACACTTTTTCACTTTTAAAAATTAATGATTTAATATCATTTGCCTATTGAGTAACATTTTCAAAAGCAAAAGAAGGGAAATGGAAGAAAAATAATTGAAAACACAACATAACTGGAACTGATCACCAAATTCATAGGACACAATGGTAGGCCAAAGGACTAAAGTATGTGATATACTGGATCTTTTCCTTTTGGATACCCCTCAACATCTTTACTGAGTACTGTGTTTGGTTTTGTATATTTAGGTTTCTACTGAGAAGAGGATCTGCTCAGGTAAGTTACGTCGCTGTAGCAAGGAAGGTTTTGCTTTGCAGCCAGAAGAGGAACAACGAGCAGCCATGCACTAGAGAAACTAGTAGGCAGGAGAGGATCCCTGCCAAACATCTGCTCTTCCTGTGACTCTAACAAAAGGAGAACCAAGCGTACCTCTACTGCTTGAAAGAGCTGGGGGAGAGGGGATTTTAAAAATAAAAATAAAAAAAAAATTTAAAAAAAGGTCAAAAAAGGCAAGAAATCAAAAAGAAACCAAAACTCCTCATCAAGTACTCCAAACCTGAAGTTGGCCGCGTTCCTTTCCCTGCCCACACTGCTGGCTGCAGGCAGCTGGGGAAAATGTATTTGTTCTCAGTGAAACCATGTAGAGGTGTGGGCACAGCTGACAGTAAAGCAGCAGTACAACGGAATTGCTTATAATCAATACCAAGCAATTAACTCTACCTTTGCTCCACTACAATGCAAAGAGCACGGGAGAAATGTTTTAGCTATATCCAAGGTCCTCCTCAACAATATTCCACCACACTTTCAAGACATTGACCCAAGAATCTCCCCTTTCCAGCAGTTTATTTTTAAGGGGCATCAAAAAAACACTCAGAGAGCAATTGCATGTACTATCCATTTTTCAATGAGGGGAGTTCTAGTATTATGAAGTAAAAAGAGACAAATTTCAATATCGAAATTATTTCCTTGTAACAGAATTGTTTTTAAAATGTGTCGATTCTAAACATCTATATTTAAAACTGGCTTTCCTGTAATAAAACTATATCATATAATCTCAAACTCAGGACAAAAAAAGAGTTAAAAGTTCTTCATAGCTCTTAACATAGCATCCTTTAAAAAAAGTCAGATATTTTATTTCTGTGTTTACGGCTTTTTCATTTTACATGCTGTCATTATGTATAAGCAGTTTAAGCTTCACCTCAGACTTGAAAACCACATTAGCAACCTGTAAATGAACTTTACTAGAGTTAAAATTCTTATTTAAAACGTCAAAATATACCTTTCTAACATCAATTTCGTTAAACAAGTACTTAGTAGGCAGCCAACATTCTTAAAACCATCTTTTCCTTGGCCTTCACACTGTCTAAATCCTAGATAACTGCATGAACACTTCAACAATTTCCAACTTTATAGGATTTACTTCTGAACTTATGTCTGAAGCACCATTCGATCATGCCCTTTCCATCCCCACACTGAATTTACTGCATTTCAGATTATAAAGAGAAGAATTTACCACTTTATGGAACTTTGTTCTTAATACTTGTAGCCCCCAGAAAAAAGTAGCCTTAAATTAACAAAAATACATTTTCTCATAATACTTGAGAGTATGGCTATGAAACCACTGGGTTTCAAGTAACAAATACAAATAAAACTCTTATACTTTGTTTAAAATCCTGTGAAGATATTTAGTATAGACGGATGAAAAAGATTATCATAGCTGAAAAGAGGAAATTAATATTTGATACACATATATATAGCAAGCTATTTCTGTTCTTAATTACTAAA
Organism: Micropsitta finschii; assembly: GCA_034783455.1. Taxonomy (NCBI): domain Eukaryota; kingdom Metazoa; phylum Chordata; class Aves; order Psittaciformes; family Psittacidae; genus Micropsitta; species Micropsitta finschii. The sequence goes on from JAVHNF010038603.1 coordinate 23,417, forward strand.
CTGATATTGTTGCTGTGCAACAGGCATGTGAGACTATAAAACACCTTCATGTGTAACCAAAGATTACTTTCAAAGTATATATTTGTGTCCCTTTTCCTTAGAAAGAAAATATAGTGTATACTTAGAATATGCATTACCGAAATAAAATTTGCATGTATTCCTGCAGAACTTTCATTTTGCAACTTACTTAAAAGCTTCAAATCCATCACTAATTACTACAAAAGTTAAGCTATTTTTTCTGAGACAATATTAACTGGCCTAAATGCTAAAACTCTACCTTAGCAAAGTAAGCATTAGAGATGATGCATTCTACTTACTACTATAATTTCCCACATTGCACTTCTTAATGTAAAGGGCTTTCTTTACACTTTTTTTTTTGGTAAACAATTCAACTTCAGCAGTTCCAGCCTGTCATATAATAAAACAAGTTCACCTTTCCCAAAATGAATGTTTCAATTGGTTTTGCTACTTCTTTTTAACCTCAGCAGATGGGACAACACTACATATTGAAAGTGTGATGATTGTTTTCTCTTCCATTCTTATCAAGCACAGGCATAGGATGCCACTGGTTTACACTCCTGATGTTATTTGGGAACTTGTGGCTCTAAACAGTCAGGAAGGAAATGCTGCATAAACATCTATCTGAACTAAAGCAGCAGATTACAATATTAAAGAGTCCAAACAAAAATGTCTTTATACTACAATTTCCCATGAGATTACAACAGGACCTTTATTAAAACCCCACAGAGCCTTTCCATTATAGAGTCCATTCCAAGTATGAAGTCAATAAATTTGCATTTCTTCCTTTCTTAATCAGCAAGACTGCCTTTTGAAAAACATATGATATTCTATAGAAGGCAAAGGCACACAATATAAAAACTAACACAATCAAGCTAACACATAGAAAGTTACAACTGAATTAAAATCCTACACAATACGTTACCTTCCGCCTCGGGCACTGAAAGGCACTACATGGATTCCCAGAGGCCCGCCGTCATTGGAGACTTCTACGAGCTTTACCATATCACTGTGAGACAATGACGAATGAGGGAATATGAACATGTACCGTGAACGAACCAAAAAACCCCACACAAACATACACAGAAAAACAAAACCATTCCAGAAATCAAGTCATGGTGATGAAAGCACTGTTGAATGCTACGTACCTGAAGATTAAACTGATGGCATGAAAGGAGATCAATCATCAAAAATACTTTGATTAATAAGACAAGCAAAGCTCAAAGAATTTTTTTGTAAACTCATTTTGCTACATAAAAACAGGTATCATCTTCACTGTATGCATGTTGTTTATTTCTTCCTTATTCTGAAGTTAAATTTAAGTTCACTTTTTGGACCATTGAGCAGAAATACCTTAAATACTGCATACAGTTTTCCTCAGAAGTAAGTCTAAAAGTTGATCATAGCACTAGCACATTTAACTTTTTTCTTAGAGAGCGCTCACTTAACCTCAACATTAGTGTTCACATAACTACACCATAACCAAATGAGAATTATTAATTTTTTAACTGGTTAAATTCTTCTAATTTTAAACCACATTAATTTGGTTTACTGTAATTCCATTTTCTTTTATTGGAAGATTACTGTATCTCCTTACTAGGCAAAGTTTCCAAAGTAAAATTTAACTATAATATTCAAAACCAACCAGACATCCTCCTGAAGGAACTATGCATCTAGTTTTCAATTATACGTTTGCTGTAAAGAGAGCAGTGAAAGAGGAAAGTACAGGTTCAGAAAGAGCCATGCAAAAAATCTAGAAATAGAATTTTATGAAATCTACTGATGTATTTGAAACATGCCCACATCTGGAAAGGTGGAATATAGCCCATGAACCATAAAGAGTTATAACTACCCAAATGAGAAAATAATATATGAAGGCCAAACCTCTCAGTAAATCTGGAAGTGAGAGATCTGAATGCAAGCCATGATCTAAATTTGTGGCTTATGCCTCTCTCTAGTATTACATACTTTTTCCATATTTCCTGGAACTACATATATATACACACAGATCTTTGAGAAGATTGTTTCTCATAAGCACACAAATCAAATGTAATTTAGAAATGGAGCAAAGAGAAGGACCAATGCCCTGTGACAGCAGTAAAAGATTTTCTACTTCCTTCAATAAGCTCTTGATCATATGGTGGCCCATCATGAATTCTTGCAGCACTTAATCTGGATTTGAGAATAACCAGACCACATACTGTTAGGAAGTCAACACAAATCCTGCATTACAGTTGGTTTTCTATTTCTTCCACATTAAATTTTTTAATATATTTCACCTTTGTTCTACACCTTGATTTATGTCTGATTTTTTTTATCTCATTTTTTTAAACAACACAAATGGAAGGTCTGTACCTCTGATGCCACTGTTTAGCTCAAGAAAGTGCTGCAACAACAGGAGGTCTGGGAGACATAAGCCAAAAATGTGTTATTCTTTGGACCTGGACCAGTGTTCTAAGACTGACAGTACTACAGAATTTGGTAATGTTCCCTGTCCCAGTTTTTGTAAGGGCTAACTTCGTTTCACTCTCACTGAATAATAAGGCTATATGCTTTTGTTAACTAGCCTGCAAAGCAGCTCACAGGAATGAAACAAGGCCTTTCACCTCCAAAAGATACTCTAAGTGCATCTTTTACTATTGAGGTATGTTTATGGCTCCCTATGATCAACCGTTTTCTGACTTTCCTATTAGCTTAAAAGGAAATTAAGGGCTGAGGAAAAGAACAAGTGAAAATCAGTGTGATTCACCTGGAACTGTTATAAGTGGAAAAACACAGCTTTAACAAAAAATGAGTCAGTTTTCATACTCAGCCTACACTGTTTAAATTGTTCTACTGCTTGAGTTAGCAACCTTTCTTTTTTTTCCAAAAAATTTAAGTTGAACTTAACGCTTATTTTTCTCACACTTTTTCTTTATAAAAAAAAAAATCTGCCCCAAATTTAAATGTTATACTCTGTAAAACAGAAGGCAAAAGGAAATTATCCCTTCCTATGAGAGACTGTTTCAATTTTGCTTCCTGATTTTCTCAGAAGTTTAGGCCAACTACTTCAAACATAGAAAGGAGTATGATATCAAACCAGAAAAGAATTAAGTAGCATATGATGAAAAGTCAGTAAGTTACTTAAAAGTACCAACAAGAAGCATTAAGTTTGACAAAAAGTTCTGCAAAGTCTATTTAGCAAAACAGCATTTGGAATTAGCAATGTAACAGATTCTGTAAATGGAAGGGAGTAAAGCTCAGCATGTATTGCCTAATAGCTGTCACCATGATCTTTAACTTATAAATCACAGAATCACAGAATCACAGAATCCCAAGGGTTGGAAGGGACCTCAAAAGATCATCTAGTCCAACCCCCC